>CATIWC010003358.1:0-27150 GCA_948472305.1 Vicia faba
TATTTCATATTGTTGTACCCCAAAATTTGCCCTCCCATATTCATCAAGAATTGTCAAAGTCAAGGTCACAAAATTCCCCAAGGACTACACAGCTCAACTGTCTCCTAGACAGTCAAAACTAGGGTTTGAGTTCTGGTCAAGCAAGTGAACTTCTCAAAGGCCCAATCAAGTCTCACATGCTTAAAAAGATGGTCAAGTATCCTCATGTCAAGTTTCAAGGCATTCAGCTCAAAATTGCACAGTCAAAACCCTAGATTGCACTACAGTCAACTGTAGGGGCAAAATGGTCATTTGGCAGTCAAAAGTTCAAATTTTTGGTCAATATATCATTTTGAAGCCACAAACATCATTTGATCAATGCTTGATCATGATTCTCAAAATTTGGCTCAGAAATCATCAAAGATACAAAAGTTGCTATATTTGGACAGCTGAAAAAGTCAACAGAAATTGACCAGGGCATAACTTTCACATGGATTGTCAGAAAAATTCCATCCAAAGCTCATTTTGAAGAGAAAGACATTTCCTACAATTCATCTTCATGTTCCAAGTCCAAGAAATGCTCTCACAAAAAGTTATCAATTTCAACATTATAGGTCATTTTCAAAAGTCAACAAAAAGTGACTTTAAGTCAAAGGCCATAACTTGAGATTGGTAAATCAAAATGACATGGGACCAAAGGCATTGGTTAAAGGACTCAAAGATCTTTCCAAAATGTCCAAGAACATGTGAAAAGCTTAAAAATTGACCAAGTTATGCCTTGTGGAAGTTGGGAAATTTTTAGGAATTTTGAAAAGTCAACAATGATGCAAAAGGCCTAAAAATGCAAATGGACCCAATTATCTTCCAAATTTCTTCATGCCAAGCCTATGCACGACCACTAGGCCCAAAGGGAAGTATTCTCATATTTTTTGATTATTTATTTGAATTAATATTAATTTATATTCATTTAAATGATTTTAATATATGAAAAATATCAAACTTAACCAAAACAAATCTTTTTATACATGTTTGGAGTCAATATTTCGTGCATATCCCATTTAGGTAAGTTTTGGATTGATTTGAACCTAATTGACACAAAAGCCATGGAAAAAGATTCAAAAGGATATTAACAAAATCAAAGATTGAAATCATTGAATGCATTGGATTTTATTCATTCTTTTTGACCTAATTGCTTCCTTACAAGTATTAGAATACAACCCTATGCCAAAAAGACTGCAGGCTGCGCATAACACACTTTTGGTACATTGAAATTTTTCCATAAAACACCAAGTCTGAAATCAAGGTTCCAGGCGGATTCAAGGCAAAAAGTCCATTCCAATAGCTTCCTGAGGCATCATAGAACCCATCCCAATCAAGAATAACCATCAACACGCGTGGAATCGGTATACAGAAGTCCATCTTCTTTCATGAAAAAGCATAATCGTATTTTTAATTCCAGGCATTATCATGACATTCTAACCATGGATTAGTGTTCTTTGTAATGTTTCTATGCTAACCAATACATTTAATTGGATTTTTGTGCCGTGTATATGAAGCTACCATTAACGAGCATTAGGTTTTTTTAGTTTTGGAATTAGGGGTTTTCAGGTACAGCAAAATTAGACGTTCTCACCACCATGGTTGAACTCAGTGCTTCAAGACGAAGAAGAAAAGCTTATCGCGCCTAATTTATGAATGGTATAGGCCCATTCGCTATTTTCTGATAGCTGGTCTAAGGGAACGCGCGCAAAACTGTTGCCTAAAGCTTTGTGTTACAGGGGCGACGAAGGGGACGATGCGTTGTCAAAGTGTGATAGGCGAATTCAAAAATTCGCGCGCGTTGCCCATTAATGTTTTGTTTCGTTTTATAATGTTTGTTAATTATTATATAGTAAATGAAACACAAGTGCTTCAGTGGCAGGCATACTCATTGGCAAGGCACAAGACCTGGGTTCGAATCCCAGGTCTTTCACATTCTCAATATTATTTTTTCATAATTAATCATGTGCAGCGTTAACATCCCAGTGTACCATATGCTCACGCTATCAAGCCTACACGCGTCCTGGAGATCTAATCAATGGTTCAGATTGAAAGCGTACCATGGACGCAAGTCAACGTGCCACGCACGATCCAGAAAGTCAATAAATTTCTGGCTTAGTGGGCCAAAATTCCAGGGCCTGAACCTCCACTTTGGGGACTTCCACCCCCCCTGGTTTGCTTTTCTATATATTCTTTTGTTTATTTATTTCCAATAATTATTTTCTTTTCTTTATTATCTTAATGTAATTCATCAATTATTTTCTCCACAAAATATAATAACACTAAAAAATCAGAAAATACACAAAAACATAAATATTTATATACTAATTATTTTCATAAATAAATTAAAATGTAGATTACTTAGTTTAATTAGGTTTTAATATTAATTTCTTTTTAATAAAAATCCAAACATGTAGAATTAGGTTAATTGCTATTTTTTTATTCCTTTTAATATTTTTCCTTTTTTAGAATAATAATTATATTTATTTATTTATTTATTTTCTTATTTAAATTGTACATAAATTTTAGGTTAATTTAGATCTTATTTTAATTCTTTCTTAATACAAATAAAAAATAGTAGAATTAGGGTTTGCTTCTTAATTTAATTTCAATTAATTTCTTTTGCATTAAATCTAAAAAACACAAAAAATATCATTCTCATTTAATTTTAATTTTTTAATCCTTATTAATTTTAATTATTTGCAAAAAGGGTCCAACGCCCGTCATTAACCATTTAATTGCGCATTTATTTTATTATCGCTTATTATAATTTTGTAAATATCCCAAAGCCATGTAATTTACTTTTCGCACTTTATTTCCTCGCATTATTTATTTTTCCGCTAAATCGGGTCCGGTTTAATTTTGGCGATGTGGACCCGCGCCATTTGTAATAGTTTAGATTTATCTTTTCCGCACTCCTAACTGTTAATCAAGCATGAAAGAATGAATGTCAAATTAAAATCAAGCGTAGAACACGACAAACATGACAAGACAAATAAATGAAACATGACACACGAATCGCACACACCACCCCTAGGGTACGCCTCACTGTTGCCTTTCGAAAGGTGGTCGTCGAGTAGAAAACGTCTTAGTAAGTCCTCATGATCCGGGAACCTGGCATGAGGGTAGCTTCTAAGGTGTCTTCCCATTGCTCTGGTGATCACCATGTCCCTAAAATCGAATTGACCCGAACACCTCCAATGGTGGTGCTACCTACCTCTCAATGGTGGGATGGCACTACTTTAAGGACATTTACACAGACGAATTCCTTAGGGTAGGTAGGTTCTCGTAGATACTTGCTCTAATTTCAAAACAAAACAAAATACTTTTCACACCAACACATTTTCAAAAAGCTTTCGAAAGCAATTTTTCAAACACTCTGACGTACGAGTCGAACTGAAATTTTTCAAAGAAACTTTTTTGAACCCACAATTGAAAAGCAAACAAAACACTTTTGAAAACACATTGAGCAAGTATCTAAGAGCCCATGGATAACCATGGATAGAAAGGGTGCTAACACCTTCCCTTTCTATAATCTACCTCCCGAACCGAGAGAAATCTCTTTAAGGAATTTTTCTGTGCTTTTGTCCTTTCCATTTGGAGAAAATAAAAGACGGTGGCGACTCTTGCTTACCGCGACATTTCGCGAACCAGCGTTAAACAGTCAGTTCCAGATCCACCGATCACAGAACTGGCGACTCTGCTGGGGACTAAAACTTAAAGTGAGGTTTACCTTAGGGCTAGCTTATAACTATGTTTTCAATTGTCTGATTTGTTTGCTTTAAATTGTGGGTATTGTCTTGGGAGTTCTATAGGTCCTACACCCGGATCTGGGGGATACCTTTCTTAGAAAGTAGCAACAAGGCTGTGAGGGAACTGTGCGGGGTATACCGACACGGTTGAAACAGTCTGCTACGTTGATGTGGCACTTTGGTGTGTACCGGTAACCCTTGAGTTCAGTCAAGGAGAGTACGGGGCCTCCATGTGGTGTCGTGAAGCATCAACAGACCTTAGGAACCTTAATTGAACTATCTTGGCCTCTTTAGGGTAGTGAGATAACTGACTTTGGTGCAGTCCGAGGTTGGTTGATACTCGATACTACACTCAATTGAGGGTTGCTTCCCTGGAATATTTCGGTCGCCAGTTCAATGGCTAAATCGAAACGATGAACAATGAAAGCAATCCCGTGATATTGGGAACCTTAGAACCCGGTTACTTTGATTAGGACAGGTTGAACCCACCAACTTCAAGAGGGTAATACCTAGACCCCGTGCTGGCCTAAACTCTAGGGGCTCTTTGTGTGACTTGTATGCCTTCAAACTTGACTATTTGCATGCTCGTTATCTAACCCTTGAATTTCTTGCAGGGTTTGTGTATATTCCTTAATTAGGACTCATAACAGGGTCTACTGAATTTCCTACAGGTTTTGTTTTGGTCCTTAACTAGGACTCATGACGAAGTTTACCAAATGTCTTGCAGGTTTTGTTCATAGTCCTTAATGGGGACTTATAACATGGTGTACTAACCACTTGCAGGTTCTGTCCATAGTCCTTAACTGGGACTTATAACAGGGTGCACTAACTACTTGCAGGTTCCGTTTATAGTCCTTAATTGGGACTCATAACAAAGTATACTGAATTTCTTGCAGGGTTTGTTTATAGTCCCTAATTGGGACTCATAACAGGGTTTACCTACTTCACCCCATGCATAGCATGACATCATACCATTGCATACCATTGCATACATCCTAACCCATTTCAAGGATCTCAAGGGCTTGTGATGCAGGTCATGATGAATCAATTACCCAGCAAGGGGCAAAGGGGATTTATTTTCCTCTAGCCAAGGGCGTCAGGGGCTATGACCCACTGGATATGGTGAGCCTTTGACCCTTGAAGGAGGGCTCTCTACCACAAGAAGTTCCTTCAATCAAGTTGCCAGTTTCCAATTCTAACAAGTTTCTCTGTTTACCCTGCGAGGTCCTTGAAAACATTGCATGCATACATACGCATCATTGCATTACAGGTACCCCTTTTGCAGGTCACTTACCCTTCTCGCTGTTTATTTCAGCAATGGCCTTCCAACCAGATAACCAGGACCTTCTCGCTCAAAAGACCCGGTTTGGGGAAATTCTCCTGAATCTATCCAAAGGGCAGGAGGAGATGAGAACACTTCTCGTAGAGACTTTTGCCAGGAACAGTGCTGAGGATGAAAATCTGGAACACCTACAAGCTGAGATGGATGCAATGAAAGTCCAAATGCTGGGGCAGAGGAATGCTATTCAAGGGTTAGCTCAAAGACAAGATGAGCTCCGGTTTCTCGTCAACCAACTGCTTCAGGGTAACCAACTGGGGCAAACGTCTAAGGGCAAAGAGCAAGTCTTTGATCAGCCACCAAGAGGACCAAAGTCTGGTATGGTGAAGAATGAACCTCTCCAAATTGCTACTACTTCACAAGCCCAGCATCAACGGGGTAATCGACGCAAGCGATACACGCCTGGAAGACATTTCACTGAGACCGGCATACCACCATCTCTAATGCTGGAACACTTGTTGGAGGTCAATCTGATTACTTTAAAGGGTCCTCCCCAGAATCCTGACACCTCTGCTCCTACTTATAATCCTGATAAAAGGTGCGCCTACCATTCTGACAGTCCTGGACATGACACCAATGACTGTTGGAGCTTGAAGAACAAGATCCAGGACCTGATCGATGAAGGAGCGGTGGATTTCACCCAGATAGGCCAAGCTGAATGTTCCTGCCATCCCTATCGGATGCACCATTTGAATTAACAAGCCCTGAGACTGGAAAATTTTTGTTCATTCGAATGTTCAAATTGCAATTTTCTTTTGTTCAAACATTTATTCATGTTAAACATTGTTATCACATTAATGCATCGCTTATGTCTATTTTGAAGCAATATATTCGTGTTCACTAAAGGCAAATTCTTTTCATATTTTTCTGATGTCAACTCTCGATTAACAATTCTAAGCCTCTTGAGGGAGGATGACGAAAACGATACCGCGATCATTACAGTATGCTTTTGAACAAACCCCGCTGATGAGGTACAGGCATTGTTTCAACCCCTAAACACTGGAGTTATAAGGATGATAATCCCTCGTCAACCCATCAGAGCCAAAGAAGTAGGAGTTTTTATTTTCGAAAATCAAAACCCTTAATCATAACCTGGGGCAGGGTAGTTCTCTCAGTTGACCCAAGTGCATAACAAATGGCACCAAAGGAGTCCTTACAAAACAAAAGACAGTGATGGTTCAGAACAATCAAAAGGACAGGCAGTCATCATCAAAATTCATAAATGAAAAGCCCAAAAAGTCTAAACCTATGAAAGAGACTTATGAAACTGGGGCATCCCGCTGACTGTAATTCCAAAAAGGAAACAGTTCAGGCAAAAATAGGGATAACGAAATCAAAAAAAGAGGTCTCACAAACCCTCAACAAAAACAAAGAAGGACTGCCTATTCAAAATAAGCTATCAACATCTGAACCATTACTGGAACATCAAAGCAAAGACTCAAGCAAGGTCTAACGCATGATCAACTGAGTTTAGGTTTGGAGAACATCACGGAGAGCGGGTGGGTACCAATAAAATTTGAGCCTTTATCCTTTGTCTCTTAAACCGTGAACCAGGCCACGTTATAACCCTCAAAAGTCCTAGCTGAAGCATGGGTTAGTTCGAAAGCATACTGTTACGAAGGTATCCTGACTCCTTAAGGCTACGGTAAATACAGAGTTGACATCATGTTTTACAAACATTCACATGTTTTATGAAAAAAATGCATTTTCAAAATCTTCAAGACAGACATAAGCTTTGCATCTTTAACATAACTTTGTTTGCATATGACTTTTTGTTTGAACAGTATAGAAGTTTACACGACGAATGCCTAATGAACAGAAGTACCTCCAATCAAGGGGCACGACATGATCAGGGCCTACCATCTGGGGCAGTTAAGTCAAGATCCAGAGAATCTCTCAAGAGCCAAATAGCCTGGGGCAAATCTCTGCCTGAGTCACTTGGGGTACTCCAGCGACGAATCTTGCACGATCAGACACCTTCTGGTAATATGGCAACACAAGCAGCCAGGGGCACCTACCTGCTTTCTGAGAACGGACATAGTCGAAAAATACTACGCAAAATCAAAGACCCGCTAGGTTGACACACCTAGGCAAAAATAAGGGCTTCCCGGCGAACCAAAAGGGTTCGGGCAAAAATAAGGGATGAAATGAAAAATCTGTACACCCGGCAAGTCGAAAACCTGAAAAGGCGGCTTGGGCAAAAATGGGTATCCCGATGGACTGAAAACCCGAAAGGGCGGTCCAGGCAAAAGTTAGGGATCAAAGCGTACGACTATGTCCCGTCATTCATGTTACTTGCCTACCAGAAGAAGGTTTGTCCGTCAACAACTATCAGCACCTCATGCCTTCATCTCCCATAGATCTCAACCTCCCCAGCAGCAGCATACATATTCTTAACAAGCGTCCCCGGCAATCTTGGCCTAAAGATTGGTCCCCGACGGTATATCAAGTTTTCAGAGGAATCATTTCCCCGCATAACAAAACTTCCCCAAAGAGTCCAGTCCAACCCAGTTTCCCCAGGAAAGTTGGAATTCATATCTCCCCAAGCAGTAAGCTTATCCCCAGTAGATTCTGGAAGCTTATCCCTCACAGAGCACGAACGCGTCGCCCGGCTTTATATAAAGAGTTATTTCCTTAACAGGATATAACTGGGTTATCCTCAGCCAAAAGCCACGGAAAGGTCGTCGTCAACGAAGTCTCCTTATCTCCAGCGAAGTCCAACAATACTTCCAACAATAAGGGTATCCCCAGCAAATTGTTCTCAATTCAACAAAAGCATCTCTATCCCCACACAATATCACTTCCCAGCATGGTCGACAGAGTATCTTTTCTCCCTGCAGAATCTTCCATTTGCCAAGTTTATTCCGCAACGGAGCCATCTTCTCCTACCAGTATTCTTGCAGCCATCATCCCCCAGCGGAAGTAAAATATACTCCTCAATGTCAGCCCAGGATACGACTTCCTAGCGCCTGTCAAGGATTTACTTTCCCAGACAAAAACATACATTCATAAAACGTCACATACATCATTATAGCATGCATAGACGCATCATACCATACCAATCTCATTTATGTTGAGAACATCATTGCTTGATCCATATCATGCATCGCATATGACTGACTGTTACCTTTCAGGAAAGATGCAGTTGAAGTTCTCAATCATATTTCAAGACCTAGACCGGTTCAGTTAAATCGACCCTAGGATTTTCCTGATTCTTACCCAGTCCAAGGCCTTCTCTAGTTCAGTCAGATCGACCCTAAGATCTCCCTGATTCTTATCCCAGTAGAAGACACCCAAGACTTTTCTCAACGAGCGTTGTTGAAGTTAAAGTCACCCGAGATTTCCTTAACGAGCGTTGTTGAGGTCACCAAGATTTTTCCTCAACGAGCGTTGTTGAAGTGATATTCTCTTATGGTCCCCTCTCCGACGGTGAGCGTGAGGTGGTAATTCCTTTTTCAAGATGTTTTCCTCTCCGGCATGAGCGTGAGGTGATATTCTTTTGTGGTCCCCTCTCCGACGATGAGCGTGAGGTGGTAATTCCTTCTTCAGATGTTTCCCTCTCCGACGGTGAGCGTGAGGTGGCAATTCCTTTTTCAAGATGTTTTCCTCTCCGACGGTGAGCGTGAGGTGATAGTCTTTTGTGGTCCCCTCTCCGACGGTGAGCGTGAGGTGGTAATTCCTTTTTCAAGATGTTTTCCTCTCCGACGATGAGCGTGAGGTGATAGTCTTTTGTGGTCCCCTCTCCGACGGTGAGCGTGAGGTGGTAATTCCTTTTTCAAGATGTTTTCCTCTCCGACGATGAGCGTGAGGTAATATTCTCTTATGGTCCCCTCTCCGACGGTGAGCGTGAGGTGGTAATTCCTTTTTCAAGATGTTTTCCTCTCCGACGATGAGCGTGAGGTAATATTCTCTTATGGTCCCCTCTCCAGCGGCGTGTGAGGTGGTAATTCCTTCTTCAGATGTTTTCCTCTCCGGCATGAGCGTGAGGTGATATTCTCTTATGGTCCTCTCTCCAACGGCGTGTGAGGTGGTAATTCCTTCTTCAGATGTTTCCCTCTCCGGCATGAGCGTGAGGTGATATCTCCTTTCAGACAATAATTTCCTATAGTTCCCTCTCCAACGTGAGTGAGGTAACTCCCTTTGAGATTGTAATGTCCTTTGGTTCTCTTCCTGGCACTACGAAGATGGTAATTCTCACCAAGATTTTCTCAACGAGCGTTGTTGAGATCATTCAGGATTCTCTTACCCTTCATGCTAAGGCAGTAACCATCCCTGGTTCATTCATCAACGTTTGAAGCTCCAGACCCAGCTCCTGTAACCAGTCGGGACATATCTATACCAAGCATCTGAATTCAACTCCTGCAACGTGTCAGGTACTCATGTTTCTTTTGCAGGTATGCAGGTTCTCGCTAAGGAATCTCCTACGCGATCAACGCCCAGATGGCATCTATAAGCCCATCACCCTACTCAGCAATCTCTAAATGGCATCTATAAGCCCATTCCCTATCACTGTCACTATGTGAGCGCAAATTTCTGGGCACTTTAGTGTTCAATCATCTTCTACCCTCGGATTACGAAAGGCACGTCAGCCAATCTGCATCCTCAGGTCTAAGAAGATTGAACAGGGGCAACTGTTGTACCCCAAAATTTGCCCTCCCATATTCATCAAGAATTGTCAAAGTCAAGGTCACAAAATTCCCCAAGGACTACACAGCTCAACTGTCTCCTAGACAGTCAAAACTAGGGTTTGAGTTCTGGTCAAGCAAGTGAACTTCTCAAAGGCCCAATCAAGTCTCACATGCTTAAAAAGATGGTCAAGTATCCTCATGTCAAGTTTCAAGGCATTCAGCTCAAAATTGCACAGTCAAAACCCTAGATTGCACTACAGTCAACTGTAGGGGCAAAATGGTCATTTGGCAGTCAAAAGTTCAAATTTTTGGTCAATATATCATTTTGAAGCCACAAACATCATTTGATCAATGCTTGATCATGATTCTCAAAATTTGGCTCAGAAATCATCAAAGATACAAAAGTTGCTATATTTGGACAGCTGAAAAAGTCAACAGAAATTGACCAGGGCATAACTTTCACATGGATTGTCAGAAAAATTCCATCCAAAGCTCATTTTGAAGAGAAAGACATTTCCTACAATTCATCTTCATGTTCCAAGTCCAAGAAATGCTCTCACAAAAAGTTATCAATTTCAACATTATAGGTCATTTTCAAAAGTCAACAAAAAGTGACTTTAAGTCAAAGGCCATAACTTGAGATTGGTAAATCAAAATGACATGGGACCAAAGGCATTGGTTAAAGGACTCAAAGATCTTTCCAAAATGTCCAAGAACATGTGAAAAGCTTAAAAATTGACCAAGTTATGCCTTGTGGAAGTTGGGAAATTTTTAGGAATTTTGAAAAGTCAACAATGATGCAAAAGGCCTAAAAATGCAAATGGACCCAATTATCTTCCAAATTTCTTCATGCCAAGCCTATGCACGACCACTAGGCCCAAAGGGAAGTATTCTCATATTTTTTGATTATTTATTTGAATTAATATTAATTTATATTCATTTAAATGATTTTAATATATGAAAAATATCAAACTTAACCAAAACAAATCTTTTTATACATGTTTGGAGTCAATATTTCGTGCATATCCCATTTAGGTAAGTTTTGGATTGATTTGAACCTAATTGACACAAAAGCCATGGAAAAAGATTCAAAAGGATATTAACAAAATCAAAGATTGAAATCATTGAATGCATTGGATTTTATTCATTCTTTTTGACCTAATTGCTTCCTTACAAGTATTAGAATACAACCCTATGCCAAAAAGACTGCAGGCTGCGCATAACACACTTTTGGTACATTGAAATTTTTCCATAAAACACCAAGTCTGAAATCAAGGTTCCAGGCGGATTCAAGGCAAAAAGTCCATTCCAATAGCTTCCTGAGGCATCATAGAACCCATCCCAATCAAGAATAACCATCAACACGCGTGGAATCGGTATACAGAAGTCCATCTTCTTTCATGAAAAAGCATAATCGTATTTTTAATTCCAGGCATTATCATGACATTCTAACCATGGATTAGTGTTCTTTGTAATGTTTCTATGCTAACCAATACATTTAATTGGATTTTTGTGCCGTGTATATGAAGCTACCATTAACGAGCATTAGGTTTTTTTAGTTTTGGAATTAGGGGTTTTCAGGTACAGCAAAATTAGACGTTCTCACCACCATGGTTGAACTCAGTGCTTCAAGACGAAGAAGAAAAGCTTATCGCGCCTAATTTATGAATGGTATAGGCCCATTCGCTATTTTCTGATAGCTGGTCTAAGGGAACGCGCGCAAAACTGTTGCCTAAAGCTTTGTGTTACAGGGGCGACGAAGGGGACGATGCGTTGTCAAAGTGTGATAGGCGAATTCAAAAATTCGCGCGCGTTGCCCATTAATGTTTTGTTTCGTTTTATAATGTTTGTTAATTATTATATAGTAAATGAAACACAAGTGCTTCAGTGGCAGGCATACTCATTGGCAAGGCACAAGACCTGGGTTCGAATCCCAGGTCTTTCACATTCTCAATATTATTTTTTCATAATTAATCATGTGCAGCGTTAACATCCCAGTGTACCATATGCTCACGCTATCAAGCCTACACGCGTCCTGGAGATCTAATCAATGGTTCAGATTGAAAGCGTACCATGGACGCAAGTCAACGTGCCACGCACGATCCAGAAAGTCAATAAATTTCTGGCTTAGTGGGCCAAAATTCCAGGGCCTGAACCTCCACTTTGGGGACTTCCACCCCCCCTGGTTTGCTTTTCTATATATTCTTTTGTTTATTTATTTCCAATAATTATTTTCTTTTCTTTATTATCTTAATGTAATTCATCAATTATTTTCTCCACAAAATATAATAACACTAAAAAATCAGAAAATACACAAAAACATAAATATTTATATACTAATTATTTTCATAAATAAATTAAAATGTAGATTACTTAGTTTAATTAGGTTTTAATATTAATTTCTTTTTAATAAAAATCCAAACATGTAGAATTAGGTTAATTGCTATTTTTTTATTCCTTTTAATATTTTTCCTTTTTTAGAATAATAATTATATTTATTTATTTATTTATTTTCTTATTTAAATTGTACATAAATTTTAGGTTAATTTAGATCTTATTTTAATTCTTTCTTAATACAAATAAAAAATAGTAGAATTAGGGTTTGCTTCTTAATTTAATTTCAATTAATTTCTTTTGCATTAAATCTAAAAAACACAAAAAATATCATTCTCATTTAATTTTAATTTTTTAATCCTTATTAATTTTAATTATTTGCAAAAAGGGTCCAACGCCCGTCATTAACCATTTAATTGCGCATTTATTTTATTATCGCTTATTATAATTTTGTAAATATCCCAAAGCCATGTAATTTACTTTTCGCACTTTATTTCCTCGCATTATTTATTTTTCCGCTAAATCGGGTCCGGTTTAATTTTGGCGATGTGGACCCGCGCCATTTGTAATAGTTTAGATTTATCTTTTCCGCACTCCTAACTGTTAATCAAGCATGAAAGAATGAATGTCAAATTAAAATCAAGCGTAGAACACGACAAACATGACAAGACAAATAAATGAAACATGACACACGAATCGCACACACCACCCCTAGGGTACGCCTCACTGTTGCCTTTCGAAAGGTGGTCGTCGAGTAGAAAACGTCTTAGTAAGTCCTCATGATCCGGGAACCTGGCATGAGGGTAGCTTCTAAGGTGTCTTCCCATTGCTCTGGTGATCACCATGTCCCTAAAATCGAATTGACCCGAACACCTCCAATGGTGGTGCTACCTACCTCTCAATGGTGGGATGGCACTACTTTAAGGACATTTACACAGACGAATTCCTTAGGGTAGGTAGGTTCTCGTAGATACTTGCTCTAATTTCAAAACAAAACAAAATACTTTTCACACCAACACATTTTCAAAAAGCTTTCGAAAGCAATTTTTCAAACACTCTGACGTACGAGTCGAACTGAAATTTTTCAAAGAAACTTTTTTGAACCCACAATTGAAAAGCAAACAAAACACTTTTGAAAACACATTGAGCAAGTATCTAAGAGCCCATGGATAACCATGGATAGAAAGGGTGCTAACACCTTCCCTTTCTATAATCTACCTCCCGAACCGAGAGAAATCTCTTTAAGGAATTTTTCTGTGCTTTTGTCCTTTCCATTTGGAGAAAATAAAAGACGGTGGCGACTCTTGCTTACCGCGACATTTCGCGAACCAGCGTTAAACAGTCAGTTCCAGATCCACCGATCACACATATACATTGGTAATAATTCAAATTATATAATGATGTACGATAGTATATTTTGTCATCATATTCATATTGTATTATGGTATAATAGATGTAAACTATTTCAATATTTTACGTCTTCTCCATCACCAAATTTTAGGTTACTTCTTCACCATGAAACTAAATTAAAAAACTATTAATTAATGACACATATTTATTATACATTGGTAATAAGTCATATTATATAATGAGGCCCAATAGTATATTTCATCACAATGTTCATATTGTATTATGGTTAAATAGATGTAAACAATTTCAATATTTTTCTTCTTTTCAATCACCAAATTCTAGGTTACTTTATCAGTAAGAAACTAAGTTAAAATACTATTATTTAATGACTCATATTTCATATACACTGGTAATAATTCATATTATATAATGAGGCCATATAGTATATTTTATCACAATGTTCATATTGTATTATGGTATAATAGATGTAAACAATTTCAATATTTTTCTTCTTCTCAATCCCCAAATTTTAGGTCACTTCATCACTAAGAATCTAAGTTAGAAGACTATTATTTAATGACTAATATTTCATATACATTGGTAATAATTCAAATTATATAATGAGTCTCGATAGTGTATTTATTCACCATATTCATATTGTATTTTGGTATAATAGATGTAAACAATTTCAATATTTTTTTCTCAATCACAAAAATTAAGGTTACTTAATCACTAAGAAACTAAGTTAAAAGACTTTTAATTAATGACACATATTTCATATACATTGGTAATAATTCAAATTATATCATGAGGCACGATAATATATTTTTTAATCATATTCATATTGTATTATGGTATAATAGATGTAAATAATTTCAATATTTTTCTTCTTCTCAATCACCAAATTTTAGGTTACTTCATCACTAAGAAACTGAGTAAGAAGACTATTAATTAATGACACATATTTCATATACATTGGTAATAATTCAAATTATATAATGAGTCTCGATAGTGTATTTATTCACCATATTCATATTGTATTATGGTATAATAGATGTAAACAATTTCAATATTTTTTTTCTCAATCACCAAATTTTAGGTTACTTCATCACTAAGAAACTAAGTTAAAAGACTATTAATTAATAACACATATTTCATATACATTGGTAATAATTCAAATTATATAATGATGTACGATAGTATATTTTGTCATCATATTCATATTGTATTATGGTATAATAGATGTAAACTATTTCAATATTTTACGTCTTCTCCATCACCAAATTTTAGGTTACTTCTTCACCATGAAACTAAATTAAAAAACTATTAATTAATGACACATATTTATTATACATTGGTAATAAGTCATATTATATAATGAGGCCCAATAGTATATTTCATCACAATGTTCATATTGTATTATGGTATAATAGATGTAAACAATTTCAATATTTTTCTTCTTTTCAATCACCAAATTCTAGGTTACTTTATCAGTAAGAAACTAAGTTAAAATACTATTATTTAATGACTCATATTTCATATACACTGGTAATAATTCATATTATATAATGAGGCCAAATAGTATATTTTATCACAATGTTCATATTGTATTATGGTATAATAGATGTAAACAATTTCAATATTTTTCTTCTTCTCAATCCCCAAATTTTAGGTTACTTCATCACTAAGAAACTGAGTAAAAAGACTATTAATTAATGACACATATTTCATATAAATTGGTAATAATTCAATTTATATAATGAGTCTCGATAGTGTATTTATTCACCATATTCATATTGTATTATGGTATAATAGATGTAAACAATTTCAATATTTTTCTTCTTCTCAATCACCAAATTTTAGGTTACTTCATCACTAAGAAACTAAGTTAAAAGACTATTATTTAATGACTAATATTTCATATACATTGGTAGTAATTAAAATTATATAATGAGTCTCGATAGTGTATTTATTCACCATATTCATATTGTATTATGGTATAATAGATGTAAATAATTTCAATATTTTTCTTCTTCTCAATCACCAAATTTTAGGTTACTTCATCACTAAGAAACTTAGTTAAAAGACTATTAATTAATAACACATATTTCATATAAATTGGTAATAATTCAAATTATATAATGAGGCACGATAGTATATTTTGTCATCATATTCATATTGTATTGTGGTATAATAGATGTAAACAATTTCAATATTTTTCTTCTTCTCAATCACCAAATTTTAGGTTACTTCATCACTAAGAAACTAAGTTAAAAGACTATTATTTAATGACTAATATTTCATATACATTGGTAGTAATTAAAATTATATAATGAGTCTCGATAGTGTATTTATTCACCATATTCATATTGTATTATGGTATAATAGATGTAAACAATTTCAATATTTTTCTTCTTCTCAATCACCAAATTTTAGGTTACTTCATCACTAAGAAACTAAGTTAAAAGACTATTATTTAATGACTAATATTTCATATACATTGGTAATAATTAAAATTATATAATGAGTCCCGATAGTGTATTTATTCACCATATTCATATTGTATTATGGTATAATAGATGTTAACAATTTCAATATTTTTTTTCTCAATCACCAAATTTTAGGTTACTTCATCACTAAGAAATTTAGTTAAAAGACTATTAATTAATAACACATATTTCATATAAATTGGTAATAATTCAAATTATATAATGAGGCACGATAGTATATTTTGTCATTATATTCATATTGTATTGTGGTATAATAGATGTAAACAATTTCAATATTTTTCTTCTTCTCAATCACCAAATTTTAGGTTACTTTATCAGTAAGAAACTAAGTTAAAATACTATTATTTAATGACTCATATTTCATATACATTGGTAATAATTCATATTATATAATGAGGACCAATTGTATATTTTATCACAATGTTCATATTGTATTATGGTATAATAGATGTAAACCATTTCAATATTTTTCTTCTTTTCAATCACCAAATTTTAGGTTACTTCATCACTAAGAAACTGGGTAAAAAGACTATTAATTAATGACACATATTTCATATACATTGGTAATAATTCAAATTATATAATGAGTCTCGATAGTGTATTTATTCACCATATTCATATGGTATTATGGTATAATAGATGGAAACAATTTCTATATTTTTTCTCAATAACCAAATTTTAGGTTACTTCATCACTAAGAAACTGAGTAAAAAGACTATTAATTAATGACACATATTTCATATAAATTGGTAATAATTCAAATTATATAATGAGTCTCGATAGTGTATTTATTCACCATATTCATATTGTATTATGGTATAATAGATGTAAAGAAATTTCAATTTTTTTTTCTCAATCACCAAATTTTAGGTTACTTCATCACTAAGAAACTGAGTAAAAAGACTATTAATTAATGAAACATATTTAATATACATTGGTAATAATTCAAATTATATAATGAGGCCCGATTGTGTATTTTATCATCATATTCATATTGTATTATGGTATAATAGATGTAAAAAATTTCAATATTTTTCTTCTTCTCAATCCCCAAATTTTTGGTTACTTCATCACTAAGAATCTAAGTTAGAAGACTATTATTTAATGACTAATATTTCATATACATTGGTAATAATTCAAATTATATAATGAGTCTCGATATTGTATTTATTCACCATATTCATATTGTATTTTGGTATAATAGATGTAAACAATTTCAATATTTTTTTTCTCATTCACCAAAATTAAGGTTACTTAATCACTAAGAAACTAAGTTAGAAGACTTTTAATTAATGACACATATTTCATATACATTGGTAATAATTCAAATTATATCATGAGGCACGATAGTATATTTTTTAATCATATTCATATTGTATTATGGTATAATAGATGTATATAATTTCAATATTTTTCTTCTTCTCATGTAAACCAAATTTTAGGTTACATCTTCACCATGAAACTAAATTAAAAAACTATTAATTAATGACACATATTTATTATACATTGGTAATAATTCATATTATATAATGAGGCCCGATAGTATATTTTATCACAATGTTCATATTGTATTATGGTATAACAGATGTAAACAATTTCAATATTTTTCTTCTTTTCAATCACCAAATTTTAGGTTACTTCATCACTAAGAAACTGAGTAAAACACTATTAATTAATGACACATATTTCATATACATTGTTAATAATTCAAATTATATAATGAGCCTCGATAGTGTATTTATTCACCATATTCATATTGTATTATGGTATAATAGATGTAAACAATTTAATTATTTTTTTTCTCAATCACCAAATTTTAGGTTACTTCATCACTAAGAAACTGAGTAAAAAGACTATTAATTAATGACACATATTTTATATAAATTGGTAATAATTCAAATTATATTATGAGTCTCGATATTATATTTATTCACCATATTCATATTGTATTATGGTATAATAGATGTAAACAATTTCAATATTTTTCTTCTTCTCAATCACCAAATTTTAGGTTACTTCATCACTAAGAAACTAAGTTAAAAGACTATTATTTAATGACTAATATTTCATATACATTGGTAATAATTAAAATTATATAATGAGTCTCGATAGTGTATTTATTCACCATATTCATATTGTATTATGGTATAATAGATGTTAACAATTTCAATATTTTTTTTCTCAATCACCAAATTTTAGGTTACTTCATCATTAAGAAACTAAGTTAAAAGACTATTAATTAATAACACATATTTCATATACATTGGTAATAATTCAAATTATATAATGAGGCACGATAGTATATTTTGTCATCATATTCATATTGTATTATGGTATAATAGATGTAAATAATTTCAATATTTTTCTTCTTTTCAATCACCAAATTTTAGGTTACTTCATCACTAAGAAACTGAGTAAAAAGACTATTAATTAATGACACATATTTCATATAAATTGGTAATAATTCAATTTATATAATGAGTCTCGATAGTGTATTTATTCACCATATTCATATTGTATTATGGTATAATAGATGTAAACAATTTCAATATTTTTCTTCTTCTCAATCACCAAATTTAAGGTTACTTCATCACTAAGAAACTGAGTTAAAAGACTATTATTTAATGACTAATATTTCATATACATTGGTAGTAATTAAAATTATATAATGAGTCTCGATAGTGTATTTATTCACCATATTCATATTGTATTATGGTATAATAGATGTAAATAATTTCAATATTTTTCTTCTTCTCAATCACCAAATTTTAGGTTACTTTATCAGTAAGAAACTAAGTTAAAATACTATTATTTAATGACTCATATTTCATATACATATGTAATAATTCAAATTATATAATGAAGCCCGATAGTATATTTATTCACCATACTCATATTGTATTATGGTATAATAGATGTAAACTATTTCAATATTTTACGTCTTCTCCATCACCAAATTTTAGGTTACTTCTTCACCATGAAACTAAATTAAAAAACTATTAATTAATGACACATATTTATTATACATTGGTAATAAGTCATATTATATAATGAGGCCCTATAGTATATTTTATCACAATGTTCATATTGTATTATGGTATAATAGATGTAAACAATTTCAATATTTTTCATCTTTTCAATCACCAAATTTTAGGTTAATTCATCACTAAGAAACTGAGTAAAAAGACTATTAATTAATGACACATATTTCATATACATTGGTAATAATTCAAATTATATAATGAGCCTCGATAGTGTATTTATTCACCATATTCATATTGTATTTTGGTATAATAGATGTAAACAATTTCAATATTTTTTTCTCAATCACAAAAATTAAGGTTACTTAATCACTAAGAAACTAAGTTAAAAGACTTTTAATTAATGACACATATTTTATATACATTGGTAATAATTCAAATTATATCATGAGGCACGATAGTATATTTTTTAATCATATTCATATTGTATTATGGTATAATAGATGTAAATAATTTCAATATTTTTCTTCTTCTCAATCACCAAATTTTAGGTTACTTCATCACTAAGAAACTGAGTAAGAAGACTATTAATTAATGACACATATTTCATATACATTGGTAATAATTCAAATTATATAATGAGTCTCGATAGTGTATTTATTCACCATATTCATATTGTATTATGGTATAATAGATGTAAACAATTTCAATATTTTTTTTCTCAATCACCAAATTTTAGGTTACTTCATCACTAAGAAACTAAGTTAAAAGACTATTAATTAATAACACATATTTCATATACATTGGTAATAATTCAAATTATATAATGATGTACGATAGTATATTTTGTCATCATATTCATATTGTATTATGGTATAATAGATGTAAACTATTTCAATATTTTACGTCTTCTCCATCACCAAATTTTAGGTTACTTCTTCACCATGAAACTAAATTAAAAAACTATTAATTAATGACACATATTTATTATACATTGGTAATAAGTCATATTATATAATGAGGCCCAATAGTATATTTCATCACAATGTTCATATTGTATTATGGTATAATAGATGTAAACAATTTCAATATTTTTCTTCTTTTCAATCACCAAATTCTAGGTTACTTTATCAGTAAGAAACTAAGTTAAAATACTATTATTTAATGACTCATATTTCATATACACTGGTAATAATTCATATTATATAATGAGGCCAAATAGTATATTTTATCACAATGTTCATATTGTATTATGGTATAATAGATGTAAACAATTTCAATATTTTTCTTCTTCTCAATCCCCAAATTTTAGGTTACTTCATCACTAAGAAACTGAGTAAAAAGACTATTAATTAATGACACATATTTCATATAAATTGGTAATAATTCAATTTATATAATGAGTCTCGATAGTGTATTTATTCACCATATTCATATTGTATTATGGTATAATAGATGTAAACAATTTCAATATTTTTCTTCTTCTCAATCACCAAATTTTAGGTTACTTCATCACTAAGAAACTAAGTTAAAAGACTATTATTTAATGACTAATATTTCATATACATTGGTAGTAATTAAAATTATATAATGAGTCTCGATAGTGTATTTATTCACCATATTCATATTGTATTATGGTATAATAGATGTAAATAATTTCAATATTTTTCTTCTTCTCAATCACCAAATTTTAGGTTACTTCATCACTAAGAAACTTAGTTAAAAGACTATTAATTAATAACACATATTTCATATAAATTGGTAATAATTCAAATTATATAATGAGGCACGATAGTATATTTTGTCATCATATTCATATTGTATTGTGGTATAATAGATGTAAACAATTTCAATATTTTTCTTCTTCTCAATCACCAAATTTTAGGTTACTTCATCACTAAGAAACTAAGTTAAAAGACTATTATTTAATGACTAATATTTCATATACATTGGTAGTAATTAAAATTATATAATGAGTCTCGATAGTGTATTTATTCACCATATTCATATTGTATTATGGTATAATAGATGTAAACAATTTCAATATTTTTCTTCTTCTCAATCACCAAATTTTAGGTTACTTCATCACTAAGAAACTAAGTTAAAAGACTATTATTTAATGACTAATATTTCATATACATTGGTAATAATTAAAATTATATAATGAGTCCCGATAGTGTATTTATTCACCATATTCATATTGTATTATGGTATAATAGATGTTAACAATTTCAATATTTTTTTTCTCAATCACCAAATTTTAGGTTACTTCATCACTAAGAAATTTAGTTAAAAGACTATTAATTATAACACATATTTCATATAAATGGTAATAATTCAAATTATATAATGAGGCACGATAGTATATTTTGTCATTATATTCATATTGTATTGTGGTATAATAGATGTAAACAATTCAATATTTTTCTTCTTCTCAATCACCAAATTTTAGGTTACTTTATCAGTAAGAAACTAAGTTAAAATACTATTATTTAATGACTCATATTTCATATACATTGGTAATAATTCATATTATATAATGAGGACCAATTGTATATTTTATCACAATGTTCATATTGTATTATGGTATAATAGATGTAAACCATTTCAATATTTTTCTTCTTTTCAATCACCAAATTTTAGGTTACTTCATCACTAAGAAACTGGGTAAAAAGACTATAATTAATGACACATATTTCATATACATTGGTAATAATTCAAATTATATAATGAGTCTCGATAGTGTATTTATTCACCATATTCATATGGTATTATGGTATAATAGATGGAAACAATTTCTATATTTTTTCTCAATAACCAAATTTTAGGTTACTTCATCACTAAGAAACTGAGTAAAAAGACTATTAATTAATGACACATATTTCATATAAATTGGTAATAATTCAAATTATATAATGAGTCTCGATAGTGTATTTATTCACCATATTCATATTGTATTATGGTATAATAGATGTAAAGAAATTTCAATTTTTTTTCTCAATCACCAAATTTTAGGTTACTTCATCACTAAGAAACTGAGTAAAAGACTATTAATTAATGAAACATATTTAATATACATTGGTAATAATTCAAATTATATAATGAGGCCCGATTGTGTATTTTATCATCATATTCATATTGTATTATGGTATAATAGATGTAAAAAATTTCAATATTTTTCTTCTTCTCAATCCCCAAATTTTTGGTTACTTCATCACTAAGAATCTAAGTTAGAAGACTATTATTTAATGACTAATATTTCATATACATTGGTAATAATTCAAATTATATAATGAGTCTCGATAATGTATTTATTCACCATATTCATATTGTATTTTGGTATAATAGATGTAAACAATTTCAATATTTTTTTTCTCATTCACCAAAATTAAGGGTTACTTAATCACTAAGAAACTAAGTTAGAAGACTTTTAATTAATGACACATATTTCATATACATTGGTAATAATTCAAATTATATCATGAGGCACGATAGTATATTTTTTAATCATATTCATATTGTAATATGGTATAATAGATGTATATAATTTCAATATTTTTCTTCTTCTCATGTAAACCAAATTTTAGGTTACATCTTCACCATGAAACTAAATTAAAAAACTATTAATTAATGACACATATTTATTATACATTGGTAATAATTCATATTATATAATGAGGCCCGATAGTATATTTTATCACAATGTTCATATTGTATTATGGTATAACAGATGTAAACAATTTCAATATTTTTCTTCTTTTCAATCACCAAATTTTAGGTTACTTCATCACTAAGAAACTGAGTAAAACACTATTAATTAATGACACATATTTCATATACATTGTTAATAATTCAAATTATATAATGAGCCTCGATAGTGTATTTATTCACCATATTCATATTGTATTATGGTATAATAGATGTAAACAATTTAATTATTTTTTTTCTCAATCACCAAATTTTAGGTTACTTCATCACTAAGAAACTGAGTAAAAAGACTATTAATTAATGACACATATTTTATATAAATTGGTAATAATTCAAAATTATATTATGAGTCTCGATATTATATTTATTCACCATATTCATATTGTATTATGGTATAATAGATGTAAACAATTTCAATATTTTTCTTCTTCTCAATCACCAAATTTTAGGTTACTTCATCACTAAGAAACTAAGTTAAAAGACTATTATTTAATGACTAATATTTCATATACATTGGTAATAATTAAAATTATATAATGAGTCTCGATAGTGTATTTATTCACCATATTCATATTGTATTATGGTATAATAGATGTTAACAATTTCAATATTTTTTTTCTCAATCACCAAATTTTAGGTTACTTCATCATTAAGAAAACTAAGTTAAAAGACTATTAATTAATAAACACATATTTCATATACATTGGTAATAATTCAAATTATATAATGAGGCACGATAGTATATTTTGTCATCATATTCATATTGTATTATGGTATAATAGATGTAAATAATTTCAATATTTTTCTTCTTTTCAATCACCAAATTTTAGGTTACTTCATCACTAAGAAACTGAGTAAAAAGACTATTATTTAATGACACATATTTCATATAAATTGGTAATAATTCAATTTATATAATGAGTCTCGATAGTGTATTTATTCACCATATTCATATTGTATTATGGTATAATAGATGTAAACAATTTCAATATTTTTCTTCTTCTCAATCACCAAATTTAAGGTTACTTCATCACTAAGAAACTGAGTTAAAAGACTATTATTTAATGACTAATATTTCATAAACATTGGTAGTAATTAAAATTATATAATGAGTCTCGATAGTGTATTTATTCACCATATTCATATTGTATTATGGTATAATAGATGTAAATAATTTCAATATTTTTCTTCTTCTCAATCACCAAATTTTAGGTTACTTTATCAGTAAGAAACTAAGTTAAAATACTATTATTTAATGACTCATATTTCATATACATATGTAATAATTCAAATTATATAATGAAGCCCGATAGTATATTTATTCACCATACTCATATTGTATTATGGTATAATAGATGTAAACTATTTCAATATTTTACGTCTTCTCCATCACCAAATTTTAGGTTACTTCTTCACCATGAAACTAAATTAAAAAACTATTAATTAATGACACATATTTATTATACATTGGTAATAAGTCATATTATATAATGAGGCCCTATAGTATATTTTATCACAATGTTCATATTGTATTATGGTATAATAGATGTAAACAATTTCAATATTTTCATCTTTTCAATCACCAAATTTTAGGTTAATTCATCACTAAGAAACTGAGTAAAAAGACTATTAATTAATGACACATATTTCATATACATTGGTAATAATTCAAATTATATAATGAGCCTCGATAGTGTATTTATTCACCATATTCATATAATATTATGGTATAATAGATATAAACAATTTCAATATTTTTTCTCAATCACCAAATTTTAGGTTAGTTCATCACTAAGAAACTGAGTAAAAAGACTATTAATTAATGACACATATTTCATATAAATGGTAATAATTCAAATTATATTATGAGTCTCGATAGTGTATTTATTAACCATATTCATATTGTATTATGGTATAATAGATGTAAACAATTTCAATATTTTTCTTCTTCTCAATCACCAAATTTTAGGTTACTTCATCACTAAGAAACTAAGTTAAAAGACTATTATTTAATGACTAATATTTCATATACATTGGTAATAATTAAAATTATATAATGAGTCTCGATAGTGTATTTATTCACCATATTCATATTGTATTATGGTATAATATATGTTAACAATTTCAATATTTTCTTCTTCTCAATCACCAAATTTTAGGTTACTTCATCACTAAGAAACTAAGTTAAAAGACTATTAATTAATAACACATATTTCATATACATTGGTAATAATTCAAATTATATAATGATGTACGATAGTATATTTTGTCATCATATTCATATTGTATTATGGTATAATAGATGTAAACTATTTCAATATTTTACGTCTTCTCCATCACCAAATTTTAGGTTACTTCTTCACCATGAAACTAAATTAAAAAACCTATTAATTAATGACACATATTTATTATACATTGGTAATAAGTCATATTATATAATGAGGCCCAATAGTATATTTTATCACAACGTTCATATTGTATTATGGTATAATAGATGTAAACAATTTCAATATTTTTCTTCTTTTCAATCACCAAATTCTAGGTTACTTTATCAGTAAGAAACTAAGTTAAAATACTATTATTTAATGACTCATATTTCATATACACTGGTAATAATTCATATTATATAATGAGGCCAAATAGTATATTTTATCACAATGTTCATAATTGTATTATGGTATAATAGATGTAAACAATTTCAATATTTTTCTTCTTCTCAATCCCCAAATTTTAGGTTACTTCATCACTAAGAATCTAAGTTAGAAGACTATTATTTAATGACTAATATTTCATATACATTGGTAAATAATTAAAATTATATAATGAGTCTCGATAGTGTATTTATTCACCATATTCATATTGTATTATGGTATATATATGTTAACAATTCAATATTTTTCTTCTTCTCAATCACCAAATTTTAGGTTACTTCATCACTAAGAAACTAAGTTAAAAGACTATTAATTAATAACACATATTTCATATACATTGGTAATAATTCAAATTATATAATGATGTACGATAGTATATTTTGTCATCATATTCATATTGTATTATGGTATAATAGATGTAAACTATTTCAATATTTTACGTCTTCTCCATCACCAAATTTTAGGTTACTTCTTCACCATGAAACTAAATTAAAAACTATTAATTAATGACACATATTTATTATACATTGGTAATAAGTCATATTATATAATGAGGCCCAATAGTATATTTCATCACAATGTTCATATTGTATTATGGTATAATAGATGTAAACAATTTCAATATTTTTTTTCTTTCAATCACCAAATTTTAGGTTACTTCATCACTAAGAAACTGAGTAAAAAGACTATTAATTAATGACTCATATTTCATATACACTGGTAATAATTCATATTATATAATGAGGCCAAATAGTATATTTTATCACAATGTTCATATTGTATTATGGTATAATAGATGTAAACAATTTCAATATTTTTCTTCTTCTCAATCCCCAAATTTTAGGTTACTTCATCACTAAGAATCTAAGTTAGAAGATTATTATTTAATGACTAATATTTCATATACATTGGTAATAATTCAAATTATATAATGAGTCTCGATAGTGTATTTATTCACCATAGTCATATTGTATTTTGGTATAATAGATGTAAACAATTTCAATATTTTTTTTCTCAATCACTAAAATTAAGGTTACTTAATCACTAAGAAACTAAGTTAAAAGACTTTTAATTAATGACACATATTTCATATACATTGGTAATAATTCAAATTATATCATGAGGCACGATAGTATATTTTTTAATCATATTCATATTGTATTATGGTATAATAGATGTAAATAATTTCAATATTTTTCTTCTTCTCAATCACCAAATTTTAGGTTACTTAATCACTAAGAAACTGAGTAAGAAGACTATTAATTAATGACACATATTTCATATACATTGGTAATAATTCAAATTATATAATGAGTCTCGATAGTGTATTTATTCACCATATTCATATTGTATTATGGTATAATAGATGTAAACAATTTCAATATTTTTTTTCTCAATCAACAAATTTTAGGTTACTTCATCACTAAGAAACTGAGTAAAAGACTATTATTAATGACCCATATTTCATATAATTGGTAATAATTCAATTTATATAATGAGTCTCGATAGTGTATTTATTCACCATATTCATATTGTATTATGGTACAATAGATGTAAACAATTTCAATATTTTTCTTCTTCTCAATCACCAAATTTTAGGTTACTTCATCACTAAGAAACTAAGTTAAAAGACTATTACTTAATGACTAATATTTCATATACATTGGTAGTAATTAAAATTATATAATGAGTCTCGATAGTGTATTTATTCACCATATTCATATTGTATTATGGTATAATAGATGTAAATAATTTCACTATTTTTCTTCTTCTCAATCACCAATTTTAGGTTACTTTATCAGTAAGAAACTAAGTTAAAATACTATTATTTAATGACTCATATTTCATATACATTGGTAATAATTCAAATTATATAATG
>CATIWC010003359.1:0-30093 GCA_948472305.1 Vicia faba
ATATTTAAAATATCATAAATTAAGATAATTTTTTTACTAGGTTATGTTAAATAACCGTTTTGAATTTAAAAAACTAACATAAAAAATTATATTAAATTTACAATGATTATTAAAGCTTTTAAGGATGTCAAAATAAGTGGAATGTTTTGATAAACAATTAAAACCCTTTTCCAGAAGTAGAGATTGAATTCTTTATCATACATATCAATCTACAGTGGACTAATAATGAGTTGTTTGATATAGATTTGTTTTAAGCAAATCTCAAATTTAAAATTGTTAAAATACTTCTTTCATTTTATAGTAAGAGAGGAATGTAATATAAATAATAATAATAATAATTATTAAATTATTAAAATTATAATAATAATTTAATTTTTTGAATAGAACATAACATTTGACTAGATTCATATTAGCCGCTTCTTTATTTTAAATTAATAATAACACAGCAACTTTTTTTTATAAATACAAAATTATTTCATTGATCAAATAATGGGAATGTTTGTTTTAAATTTAAAAAGCAGTATTTTTATTGTATTTAAGAAAATAATTTTAGCAAAATATTTTTGAAATGTTAATTTTTTTTCAAAAACTAAGTTTAATAGATTGAAAGATTAGTTTTGTCATACTGTAACATAAATATAGATTATTAAATATTAAAAAATAGATGAAAGTACAATTTGTAATAAAATATGATTTATATGGAAAGATATTTCAAGTAGCTGCAAATTTAGTTGATATTTAAAAAAATTTATATCCAAATGAAAATTATAGTAAAAGTATGAAATATCTAAAATAATATTTTAAGAATAACTATTTACACCAATTTTTATGAGAATCTTTTTTTTCTAAAAATATTATTATTTTTATATTTTAAGAAAAAGTGCACCACTATGAAAATTGTTTTAAATAACATCTAATAAAAAAATCATTTTAAGTATTATAAATTTTTAGTAATTTTTTTGATGGATGATAACCAATTTAAAAAAATGAAAAGTTATTTTGAGTAATTTCTCACAATGTAATTTTAAAATAATTTAATGTTTATCATGTTAAAGTATGTTACAATTATAATGTAAGTATTAAAATGTCAAAATTGTTCTTTTGATTTTTGTTAAAACAATTATTCTTTTCCAATAAATATACTTATGTCTCAACATTTTAGAACCAAGACAACCATGTTTTATTAAATTCATTAAAATAACTTTATTTAAGGCATAATAACAATGTTACATATTCCACTGGAAAAGAAACTTTGGTTTTTTCAAAACCTACTCGCGTCAAGCGGTCAAACTCAATAACAATTTATTTTAAAACATATATTAGTAAATTAAAAATGTCAATGAGAACAATAACAAATTTATAATCTATTGGATTTATTTAATGACTTACACAATGTAGGCGTAGAATTTATTTTATCTTCCCAGAAATATTTTCTAAACTTTAAAGAAATACTCTTAACCTATGTAATTCAAAAAAAAACAAGAATGTCACCAAAAGACAAATTTGTAATGTTATGTTTATAAAACCATGCTTCTAAGTCAAGAAAGAATTTTAATGGAAAAATAAATTATTCATGTGAAATGAAGAAATGTTATGGCAAAAAAACACACAACATGATTTTTTGGCTTGTTAAAGGATAATGATAGATGCGTAAGAAAAAGGTCACATTAGTACTTAAAAGAGAGTAATAAATATAAAATGGATAATAATATGAATGTAATTATTTGATTTATTATTTTACAATTACTTATAGTTAAAAATATACTAATTTAATAAATATCGCTTTTCCCAAGTGTTTTTAAACTCATTGAAAAAATAGATTCTTTGTGCGCTAATACCGTGATAACATTTGGATGTACATGTTGCTTCATCCATTGTTCATTCATAAACTGTGAAATTTTGTTGCTTATTGTTCCACTTTATGTCACGTGAATAGAGAGTAATGATGTTGGGATTTGCATTGAAAGACTATTCCACAAATTGTCTAATATGAAGTGTTTTGACTCCAAGATCATTGTTTGAAGACCGAAAATGTAAAACAAGAATGGTGTCAACTTCCAAGTCATTTTAAACTTGTACAGTTATCTTTTTACCACTCATATGACCTTCCCGGCAATGAACATGACTAGTTGTCACGATCACCAATACAACAAAAATAGTCAAGGCATTCATCGTAATGTCTTTTTTAATGAAAAGGTTACACAAATTTAATTATCAAATATAATATACTATCAAACATTTTGTATATATATATATATATATATATATATATATATATATATATATATATATATATATATATATATATATATATATATATATATATATATATATATATATATATATATATATATATATATATATATATATATATGTGTTTTTTTTTTTATTTCCTCTACTGTTATCTTTATGTAACACATGGATTAATTTAACTTGTGGCTACATGTTTTCTAAACCTGATTTGATATAGATGTGGTAGAAAATTTCATATAATCTAAAATTTAAATTAAGTTGGTAGTCAAATTTTATTATTAAAGCTTTAGGTTAACATATTTAAAATATCATAAATTAAGATAATTTTTTTACTAGGTTATGTTAAATAACCGTTTTGAATTTAAAAAACTAACATAAAAAATTATATTAAATTTACAATGATTATTAAAGCTTTTAAGGATGTCAAAATAAGTGGAATGTTTTGATAAACCATTAAAACCCTTTTCCAGAAGTAGAGATTGAATTCTTTATCATACATATCAATCTACAGTGGACTAATAATGAGTTGTTTGATATAGATTTGTTTTAAGCAAATCTCAAATTTAAAATTGTTAAAATACTTCTTTCATTTTATAGTAAGAGAGGAATGTAATATAAATAATAATAATAATAATTATTAAATTATTAAAATTATAATAATAATTTAATTTTTTGAATAGAACATAACATTTGACTAGATTCATATTAGCCGCTTCTTTATTTTAAATTAATAATAACACAGCAACTTTTTTTTATAAATACAAAATTATTTCATTGATCAAATAATGGGAATGTTTGTTTTAAATTTAAAAAGCAGTATTTTTATTGTATTTAAGAAAATAATTTTAGAAAAATAATTTTGAAATGTTAATTTTTTTTCAAAAACTAAGTTTAATAGATTGAAAGATTAGTTTTGTCATACTGTAACATAAATATAGATTATTAAATATTAAAAAATAGATGAAAGTACGATTTGTAATAAAATATGATTTATATGGAAAGATATTTCAAGTAGCTGCAAATTTAGTTGATATTTAAAAAAATTTATATCCAAATGAAAATTATAGTAAAAGTATGAAATATCTAAAATAATATTTTAAGAATAACTATTTACACCAATTTTTATGAGAATCTTTTTTTTCTAAAAATATTATTATTTTTATATTTTAAGAAAAAGTGCACCACTATGAAAATTGTTTTAAATAACATCTAATAAAAAAATCATTTTAAGTATTATAAATTTTTAGTAATTTTTTTGATGGATGATAACCAATTTAAAAAAATGAAAAGTTATTTTGAGTAATTTCTCACAATGTAATTTTAAAATAATTTAATGTTTATCATGTTAAAGTATGTTACAATTATAATGTAAGTATTAAAATGTCAAAATTGTTCTTTTGATTTTTGTTAAAACAATTATTCTTTTCCAATAAATATACTTATGTCTCAACATTTTAGAACCAAGACAACCATGTTTTATTAAATTCATTAAAATAACTTTATTTAAGGCATAATAACAATGTTACATATTCCACTGGAAAAGAAACTTTGGTTTTTTCAAAACCTACTCGCGTCAAGCGGTCAAACTCAATAACAATTTATTTTAAAACATATATTAGTAAATTAAAAATGTCAATGAGAACAATAACAAATTTATAATCTATTGGATTTATTTAATGACTTACACAATGTAGGCGTAGAATTTATTTTATCTTCCCAGAAATATTTTCTAAACTTTAAAGAAATACTCTTAACCTATGTAATTCAAAAAAAAAACAAGAATGTCACCAAAAGACAAATTTGTAATGTTATGTTTATAAAACCATGCTTCTAAGTCAAGAAAGAATTTTAATGGAAAAATAAATTATTCATGTGAAATGAAGAAATGTTATGGCAAAAAAACACACAACATGATTTTTTGGCTTGTTAAAAGATAATGATAGATGCGTAAGAAAAAGGTCACAATAGTACTTAAAAGAGAGTAATAAATATAAAATGGATAATAATATGAATGTAATTATTTGATTTATTATTTTACAATTACTTATAGTTAAAAATATACTAATTTAATAAATATCGCTTTTCCCAAGTGTTTTAAACTCATTGAAAAAATAGATTCTTTGTGCGCTAATACCGTGATAACATTTGGATGTACATGTTGCTTCATCCATTGTTCATTCATAAACTGTGAAATTTTGTTGCTTATTGTTCCACTTTATGTCACGTGAATAGAGAGTAATGATGTTGGGATTTGCATTGAAAGACTATTCCACAAATTGTCTAATATGAAGTGTTTTGACTCCAAGATCATTGTTTGAAGACCGAAAATGTAAAACAAGAATGGGTGTCAACTTACAAGTCATTTTAAACTTGTACAGTTATCTTTTTACCACTCATATGACCTTCCCGGCAATGAACATGACTAGTTGTCACGATCACCAATACAACAAAAATAGTCAAGGCATTCATCGTAATGTCTTTTTTAATGAAAAGGTTACACAAATTTAATTATCAAATATAATATACTATCAAACATTTTATATATATATATATATATATATATATATATATATATATATATATATATATATATATATATATATATATATATATATATATATATATATATATATATATATATATATATATATATATATATATATATATATATATATATATATGTGTGTGTTTTTTTTTTATTTCCTCTACTGTTATCTTTATGTAACACATGGATTAATTTAACTTGTGGCTACATGTTTTCTAAACCTGATTTGATATAGATGTGGTAGAAAATTTCATATAATTGAAAATTTAAATTAAGTTGGTAGTCAAATTTTATTATTAAAGCTTTAGGTTAACATATTTAAAATATCATAAATTAAGATAATTTTTTTACTAGGTTATGTTAAATAACCGTTTTGAATTTAAAAAACTAACATAAAAAATTATATTAAATTTACAATGATTTTAAAGCTTTTAAGGATGTCAAAATAAGTGGAATGTTTTGATAAACCATTAAAACCCGTTTCCAGAAGTAGAGATTGAATTCTTTATCATACATATCAATCTACAGTGGACTAATTAATGAGTTGTTTGATATAGATTTGTTTTAAGCAAATCTCAAATTTAAAATTGTTAAAATACTTCTTTCATTTTATAGTAAGAGAGGAATGTAATATAAATAATAATTATTATTATTATTAAATTATTAAAATTATAATAATAATTTAATTTTTTGAATAGAACATAACATTTGACTAGATTCATATTAGCCGCTTCTTTATTTTAAATTAATAATAACACAGCAACTTTTTTTTATAAATACAAAATTATTTCATTTATCAAATAATGGGAATGTTTGTTTTAGATTTCAAAAGCATATTTTTTTTTGTATTTGAAAAAATAATTTTAGAAAAATAATTTTGAAATGTTACTTTTTTTTCTCTAAAACTCAGTTTAATAGATTGAAAGATTAGTTTTGTTATCCTGTAACATAAATATACATTATTAAATATTAAAAAATAATTGAAAGTACGATTTGTTAAAAAATATGTAAGAAAAATATGATTTATATGAAAACATATTTCAAGTAGGTGCAAAGTTAATTGATATTTTAAAAAATTTATATCCAAATGAAAATTATAGTAAAAGTATGAAATATCTAAAATAATATTTTAAGAATAACTATTTACACCAATTTTAATGAGAATCTTTTTTTCTAAAAATATTATTATTATTATATTTAAAGAAAAAAGTCTACCACTATGAAAATTGTTTTAAATAACATCTCATTAAATATCATTCTAAGTATTATAAATTTTTACTAATACTTTTTATGGATGATAACAAATTTAAAAAATTGAAAAGCTATTTTGAATAATTTCACACAATGTAATATTAATACAATATATTGTTTATTATGTTAAAGTATGTTACAATTAAAATGTAAGTATTAAAATGTCAAAATTGTTCTTTTGATTTTTGTTAAAACCTTTATTCTTTTCCAATAAATATACTTATGTCTCAACATTTTAGAACCAAGACAACCATGTTTTATTAAATTCATTAAAATAACTTTATTTAAGGCATAATAACAATGTTACATATTCCATTGGAAAAGAAATTTTGGTTTTTTCAAAACCTACTCGCGTCAAGCGGTCAAACCCAATTACAATTTATTTTAAAACATATATTAGTAAATTAAAAATGTCAAGGAGAACTGTAACACCCTCTAAAACCCCCGAATAAAATTTCGCAAATAATTAAAATTATAATTTTAGAGTACATGTATTAACGAGGATGTCACAATTCTCTTTAATAAAAACAAGTTCCTGTCATGCATAACATAGAAGCAACTCATACATGTTTACACAGCGGAATAATTTAATTAACAAAACCAATGTTATAATATTTTTAAAATCATCAGGGATTAACACCTGGAAAATATCAACATCATATTATAACAAACATAAGGAAATAAACGAGTCTGACTAAAACAGCTCGACAAACAACGTTCCCGGAGTTACAACTACTAGAGCATGACCCGGACAATACTTAAACGGAAATAAACTAGAAACAACAAGCCTTCACCAAGCACCTGAATGAAGCTCCTCAATCTGAAATATTCAACAGTAAGGGGTGAGCATCTCAACTATACATTTGATTATACGTTCATAACAATAAATTCAGAAAATCATAAGCATCACCCAAACAGTTAGCATGTTTCATAGTTACGAAAACCTTTACAATTCATATATTCATAATATATCACTTTTCATACTTATAATTAACATCCAACATCATTAACACTTTAGCAGCAATATATGCATACAATCAATTAAATACAACATTGGAAGGTCATCCATTCATGTTATATTCAATATAATGCAACACACCCATGCATGTGGTACCATTTTACCGCCCCATTAAATCTCAGGTCACGGATAACTCACCGTTCCATTATATCGCGGACACGGCTACCACCTCAACGTTCCATTAAATCGCGGACACGTATATTGGCCACCATGTTAATTCCATACAATGGGAATTAACAAATGCAACATGATATGTAAAGTATGTAACACTCAGCATACTATTAACATCAATCAACATATCATGCAACATCAACAACATCAATCATAACAGGATATGGATAGCATGTAATCACTCAGCATACTATTAAACATCAATCATATCAAGTTATATCATAATTCATGCTTGATACATCATCTAAAAGCATGACAATAAAATCCATATAGTGTTGGTATCATAACATACAATCGTTATTCGATACAAGCATCAATCAACACTAGGAATCAATAAACACATATTCAAAACATGTCAAACACTGCACATCAAAACAGGATCAATCCGTACATAACATCATGCACAGAAAACAGAGTTTAGAAACCAACACAGGAAGTTTAACACGGGTGCCCGTGTAAATCAACACTGCCCGTGTGGAAATGTGCCCAGAAAACACGTTATTTTACCAATACAGGGGATCAACACGGGTGCCCGTGTGAATCAACACGGGCCGTGTTGAATGTGTCTGGAAACACATTTTTCTGCCAACACAGTGAATCAACACGGGTGCCCGTGTGAAGCAACACTGCCCGTGTGAATCAACACGGGTGCCCGCGTAAATCAACGCGGCCGTGTTGATAAGTGCGTACAAATTTTTCCTGTTCCTGCAGCAGTTCAGAACAGCAGCCAAACGCGAAAAATGCCAGCCAAAACGCACATTTCGGTACATAACAACATCAATTATGCATAACCCAAAGCAACACATCAATTGGAAACACCATCCCCTTCTACGTTAGTCAATTTCCCATCTTAAGGACAGCATTATTTCACCTAAGGTCTCATTTTCCAAAATCAATCAAACTCAGAATTTTCATTTTTAAAACATCCTATTTTATCAACAATCCTTTTATCAACAACAAGTTTTATTAAAATTGACCTTAAGTTACATGTTACCCGTCCTCTAGGGAAATTCTAACAACATCAAGGTTATCCCTAGAACATCTAAGGTAAACTCACGATCATACAGATATACTCCAAATCCACCATTTGGAACCTAAAATCCCTAATTGATTCATAAAATTGGGAACCTGAACCTTTTCTAACAAGGTTCAATCCTAAGGGTATTGATCCCTAAGAATATCTAACAATTGGGGTTTCTCCCTACGATTATCCAAATCAACCGTACCTAAACCCATAAGCAAAAGTAAATCGAGTAGTAGCCCCCCTTACCTTATCAAATTGCAGCTTGAGTTCTTCGAGCGATGTTCTTCGTTCTTCGTACCTTCAGAGCTCAGCTTCCCAAATATCCCAAATTCTGTGTTATCGTGAATAATGAGAAAAATAACTTGAGTTCCAAAACATATCCTTATTCCTTTTGCACCCCCACTCTTTACTAACAACATCCAAGCCCAATAACTTAAAAACCCAATATTCCTTATTTCTTTTATTTTCTTCAAATATTCCAAAATAAATAATTTCTTTTTATTTTATTAATTATAATAAAATAATTTCCCAATTAAATAAATCAAATAATTGAAACTGGGGTGTTACAACTCTCCCCCACTAAAAGAGTTTTCGTCCTCGAAAACATACCTTAGACGAACAGTTCCGGATAAGCCTCTTTCATCTGGCTCTCCAGCTCCCAAGTGATATTTCCATCTGCTGGACCTCCCCAAGCAACCTTCACTAATGCTATCTCTTTACCTCTTAACTGTTTCACTTCCCGATCTTCTATCCTCATAGGCAATGTTTCTACTGTCAGGTTATCTCTCACCTGTACATCATCTATTTGGATTACATGAGATGGGTCTGGAATGTATCTCCTCAACTGAGAAACATGAAAAACATTGTGCAAATTCGCAAGTCTCGGAGGTAAAGCAATACGATAAGCAACTTCTCCAACTCTTTCCGTAATCTGAAACGGACCAATAAAACGCGGAGTCAACTTCTTAGATTTCAACACTCGACCAATACCCGTCATCGGAGTAACTCTCACAAACACATGATCTCCAGCACTGAATCCTAAATTCTTTCTCCTCTTATCATGATAACTTTTCTGACGACTCTGAGAAGCTCTCATCTTCTCTTGAATCAATTTGATCTTTTCCGTAGTCTGCTGAACAATCTCTGGCCCAATTACTGAACTCTCTCCAGATTCATACCAACACAAAGGCGTTCTACACCGTCTACCATACAATGCCTCAAACGGAGCCATACCAATACTCGAATGGTAACTATTGTTATAAGTAAATTCAATCAATGGCAAATATCTATCCCAAGCTCCACCCTTCTCTAAAACACAAGCACGCAATAAATCTTCTAACGATTAAATCGTCCTCTCCGTCTGTCCATCAGTCTGAGGATGGTAAGCTGAACTCAACCTCAATTTAGTACCCAAAGCCTTCTGCAATCCTTCCCAAAATTTCGAAGTGAATCTCGGATCTCTATCTGACACAATACTAGAAGGAACTCCATGCAAACTCACTATTTTCTCAATATATAACTGTGCCAATCTCTCCATTGAGTAATCCATTCGCACCGGTATAAAATGAGCAGACTTAGTCAGTCTATCCACAACAACCCATATCGCTTCACAATTCTTAGGAGTCCTCGGCAACCCGGATACAAAATCCATAGAAATACTATCCCACTTCCATTCTGGAATAAACATCGGCTGCATAACTCCAGACGACTTCTGATGCTCAATCTTCGATTTCTGACAGATTAAACATGCATACACAAATTCAGCTATTTCCTTTTTCATTCCCGGCCACCAAAACAATTTCTTCAAATCATGATACATTTTCGTGGCACCCGGATGAATACTCATCCCACTGCGATGTCCTTCCTCTAATATATTCTTCTTGATTTCTGCGACATCAGGAACACAAACTCTATCGCCAAATCTCATAACATCATTCTCATCAATTCTAAACTCACCACCTTGATCTTGGTTGATCAATGTCAATTTATCAACTAAATTAACATCGGATTTCTGCCCGATCCTAATCTCTTCTAGAATACCACTAGTAAGTTTCAACATACCCAAACGAACACACTTCGGAGTACTTTCACAAATTAAACTCAAATCTCGGAATTGTTCAATTAAATCCAATTCACGAACCATCATCATAGACATATGCAAGGATTTCCTGCTCAAAGCATCTGCAACCACATTTGCCTTACCAGGATGGTAATTCAAACCAAAATCATAATCTTTGAGAAATTCCAACCACCTTCTTTGCCTCATATTGAGCTCTTTCTGATCGAAAAGATACTTCAAACTCTTATGATCACTATACACTTCAAATCTCGAACCATACAGATAATGTCTCCACAATTTCAAGACAAACACAACTGCTGCCAACTCTAAGTCATGAGTAGGATAGTTCCTTTCATGAACCTTCACATGTCTCGAAGCATACGCAACTACCTGTTGATTCTGCATTAAAACACCACCTAAACCCAACAGAGATGCATCACAATAGACCACAAAAGATTCCACCGGATTCGGCAAAATCAGAATAGGAGCACTAGTCAATCTCCGCTTCAATTCTTGGAAACCTTTCTCACAATCAGAATCCCAAATAAACGCTTGTCCTTTTCGAGTCAACTTCGTCAACGGCAATGCTAACTTTGAGAATCCTTCGATAAACTTTCTGTAATAACCTACAAGACCAAGAAAACTTCTGATTTCAGAAACAGTCTTCGGCGCTTCCCACTGAGATACTGCTTCTACTTTTGTAGGATCCACTGCAATACCATTCTTAGAAATCACATGTCCAAGAAAACTAACTTCATTCAGCCAGAACTCACATTTGGACAACTTTGCATACAACTTCTTATCTTTCAACAACTCTAACACAATTCTGAGATGTTCCGCATGTTCTTCGTCATTCTTGGAATAAATCAGAATGTCATCAATAAAAACCACAACAAACTTATCCAGATACGGATGAAAAATCCTATTCATATATTCCATGAAAACACCAGGTGCATTAGTAACTCCGAACGGCATAACAGAATATTCATAATGCCCATACCTCGTTCGAAAAGTAGTCTTTTGAATATCTTCCGCTTTCACACGAATCTGATGATATCCAAATCTCAAGTCAATCTTACTGAATACACTGGCTCCAATTAGCTGATCCATTAGATCATCAATCCTCGGTAAAGGATACCGATCTTTAATGGTTACTTTGTTCAATTGCCTGTAATCAACACACAGTCTCATAGAACCTTCTTTCTTCTTAACCAACAATACCGGAGCACCCCAAGGCGAAACACTTGGACGAATAAACTTCTTCTCCAGTAAATCTTCCAACTGACTCTTCAATTCAGCCAACTCAGACGCAGACATACGATATTGCGCCATCGACACCGGTCTCGTACCGGGAATCAAATCTATAGAGAATTCCACTTCTCTCTCAGGAGGTAACTCACCAACATCATCAGGAAAGACTTCTGGAAAATCACACACCACTGGCAATTCGCCACTCCTGACCTTTCCTGTTGCATCTAACGAAGCAAGTAACATAAACACCTTAGCACCGTCTTCCATTGCTTCTTGTACCTGCCTAGCAGTCATAGTCAAATTCTCGACGCCAACTGCCTCTGGGAAAATCACCGTCTTAGCAAAACAGTTCAGATGAACCCGGTTGACTTCCAACCAGTTCATCCCAAGGATAATATCAATTTGTTCAAGCGGTAGGCACACTAAATCCATACCGAAACCTCTACCAAAAATCTCAATAGGACAATTCCTACATACAAGTGAAGTTGTCACTGAACCCGATGCAGGAGTATCAACAACCTTGCTACCTCGCATACCAGATATGTCCAGTTTCAACCTCTCAGCACAATCCAAAGAAATGAAAGAATGAGTTGCACCAGTATCAATAATTGCAACTAAAGGTGTGCCATGAATAAAACACGTACCTTTAATCAATCGATCCTCTGGAGTAGTCTCAGATCCAGACAAAGCGAACACTTTTCCACCTGACTGATCCTTCTTAGGCCTAGGACACTGCGGACGAATGTGACCTTCTTCACCACAATTGTAACAAGTAACAGACTACCCTTTGCAATCAATAGACAAATGACCAGTCTTTCCACATTTATAGCACTTCTTCACATCACTCTTGCAATCTCGAATGTGATGACCAGACTCACCACACCTGTAGCATCTGATAGGAGCCTTAAAATCTCCCCCACTAGGTCCTTTCCATCCACCTGCTTTCTGGTTACCTCTACCAAATAGCTTGCCACGGTCCATACGTTGCTTTCCTCTTTTATCAACAGCCCCACGAGAGTGAGACGACCTAGTCTTGGTAATATCTTCTTCCAAGATCCTGCTACAATCCACCAGGTCAGAAAATCTACGAATACGCTGGTACCTGATTCCCTGCTTAATCTCATCTCAGAGACCATTCTCAAATTTGATACATTTAGAGAATTCTCCAGCCTCATCATTGTTGTAGTGTGCATAATACTTTGCCAGCTCAGTGAACTTAGTAGCATACTCACTAACAGTCAGATTGCCCTGCTTAAGCTCCAAAAACTCAATTTCCTTTCTTCCCCGAACATCTTCAGGAAAGTACCTCCTCAGAAAAGCTCTTCTGAAGTTAGCCCAAGTCAGTGCCTCTCCATCCTGAACCATTTCAGTCCTTGTTGCAACCCACCAGTCGTCGGCCTCTTCTGCCAACATATGCGTACCATATCTGACCTTCAGATCTTCTGCACAATCAATCACACGGAAAATCCTTTCGATTTCCTTCAGCCACTTCTGAGCACCTTCAGGGTCATGTGTACCTTTGAACAACGGAGGATTGTTCCTTTGGAAGTTCCCCAATTGCCTATCAGCACCAATCACGCCTCCAGTTGGGTTTCCAGCAAGTACACCAGCTAACATCCCCAAAGCCTCAGCTAGTGCAGCATCATTTCGTCAGTTACCTCTTCCAGCCATATTCCTGAGAATTAAAACATACTCTTCATCAGAATACAGTATCGACAGTGTTACCTTGCACTAGTCGCATACAAAAGGAATGACTGACTCAAGACTCTGGTTGCAACGACCGACTATGCTCTGATACCACTATTGTAACACCCTCTAAAACCCCGAATAAAATTTCGCAAATAATTAAAATTATAATTTCAGAGTACATGTATTAACGAGGATGTCACAATTCTCTTTTAATAAAAACAAGTTCCTGTCATGGATAACATAGAAGCAACTCATACATGTTTACACAGCGGAATAATTTAATTAACAAAACCAATGTTATAATATTTTTAAAATCATCATGGATTAACACCTGGAAAATATCAACATCATATTATAACAAACATAAGGAAATAAACGAGTCTGACTAAAACAGCTCGACAAACAAACGTTCCCGGAGTTACAACTACCAGAGCATGACCCGGACAATACTTAAACGGAAATAAACTAGAAACAACAAGCCTTCGCCAAGCACCTGAACGAAGCTCCTCAATCTGAAATATTCAACAGTAAGGGTGAGCATCTCAACTATACATTTGATTATACGTTCATAACAATAAATTCAGAAAATCATAAGCATCACCCAAACAGTTAGCATGTTTCATAGTTTACGAAAACCTTTACAATTCATATATTCATAATATATCACTTTTCATACTTATAATTAACATCCAACATCATTAACACTTTAGCAGCAATATATGCATACAATCAATTAAATACAACATTGGAAGGTCATCCATTCATGTTATATTCAATATAATGCAACACACCCATGCATGTGGTACCATTTTACCGCCCCATTAAATCTCGGGTCACGGATAACTCACCGTTCCATTATATCGCGGACACGGCTACCACCTCAACGTTCCATTAAATCGCGGACACGTATATTGGCCACCATGTTAATTCCACACAATGGGAATTAACAAATGCAACATGATATGTAAAGTATGTAACACTCAGCATACTATTAACATCAATCAACATATCATGCAACATCAACAACATCAATCATAACAGGATATGGATAGCATGTAATCACTCAGCATACTATTAAACATCAATCATATCAAGTTATATCATAATTCATGCTAGATACATCATCTAAAAGCATGACAATAAAATCCATATAGTGTTGGTATCATAACATACAATCGTTATTCGATACAAGCATCAATCAACACTAGGAAATCAATAAACACATATTCAAAACATGTCAAACACTGCACATCAAAACAGGATCAATCCGTACATAACATCATGCACAGAAAACAGAGTTTAGAAACCAACACAGGAAGTTTAACACGGGTGCCCGTGTAAATCAACACTGCCCGTGTGGAAATGTGCCCAGAAAACACGTTATTTTACCAATATAGGGGATCAACACGGGTGCCCGTGTGAATCAACACGGGCCGTGTTGAAATGTGTCTGGAAACACATTTTTTCTGCCAACACAGTGAATCAACACGGGTGCCCGTGTGAATCAACACTGCCCGTGTGAATCAACACGGGTGCCCGCGTAAATCAACGCGGCCGTGTTGATGAGCGCGTACCAAATTTTTCCTGTTCCTGCAGCAGTTCAGAACAGCAGCCAAACGCGAAAAATGCCAGCCAAAACGCACATTTCGGTACATAACAACATCAATTATGCATAACCCAAAGCAACACATCAATTGGAAACACCATCCCCTTCTACGTTAGTCAATTTCCCATCTTAAGGACAGCATTATTTCACCTAAGGTCTCATTTTCCAAAATCAATCAAACTCAGAATTTTCATTTTTAAAACATCCTATTTTATCAACAATCCTTTTATCAACAACAAGTTTTATTAAAATTGACCTTAAGTTACATGTTACCCGTCCTCTAGGGAAATTCTAACAACATCAAGGTTATCCCTAGAACATCTAAGGTAAACTCACGATTATACAGATATACTCCAAATCCACCATTTGGAACCTAAAATCCCTAATTGATTCATAAAATTGGGAACCTGAACCTTTTCTAACAAGGTTCAATCCTAAGGGTATTGATCCCTAAGAATATCTAACAATTGGGGTTTCTCCCTACGATTATCCAAATCAACCGTACCTAAACCCATAAGCAAAAGTAAATCGAGTAGTAGCCCCCCTTACCTTATCAAATTGCAGTTTGAGTTCTTCGAGCGATGTTCTTCGTTCTTCGTACCTTCAGAGCTCAGCTTCCCAAATATCCCAAATTCTGTGTTATCGTGAATAATGAGAAAAATAACTTGAGTTCCAAAACATATCCTTATTCCTTTTGCACCCCCACTCTTTACTAACAACATCCAAGCCCAATAACTTAAAAACCCAATATTCCTTATTTCTTTTATTTTCTTCAAATATTCCAAAATAAATAATTTCTTTTTATTTTATTAATTCTAATAAAATAATTTCCCAATTATATAAATCAAATAATTGAAACTGGGGTGTTACAACTCTCCCCCACTAAAAGAGTTTTCGTCCTCGAAAACATACCTTAGACGAACAGTTCCGGATAAGCCTCTTTCATCTGGCTCTCCAGCTCCCAAGTGATATTTCCATCAGCTGGACCTCCCCAAGCAACCTTCACTAATGCTATCTCTTTACCTCTTAACTGTTTCACTTCCCGATCTTCTATCCTCATAGGCAATGTTTCTACTGTCAGGTTATCTCTCACCTGTACATCATCTATTTGGATTACATGAGATGGGTCTGGAATGTATCTCCTCAACTGAGAAACATGAAAAACATTGTGCAAATTCGCAAGTCTCGGAGGTAAAGCAATACGATAAGCAACTTCTCCAACTCTTTCCGTAATCTGAAACGGACCAATAAAACGCGGAGTCAACTTCTTAGATTTCAACACTCGACCAATACCCGTCATCGGAGTAACTCTCACAAACACATGATCTCCAGCACTGAATCCTAAATTCTTTCTCCTCTTATCATGATAACTTTTCTGACGACTCTGAGAAGCTCTCATCTTCTCTTGAATCAATTTGATCTTTTCCGTAGTCTGCTGAACAATCTCTGGCCCAATTACTGAACTCTCTCCAGATTCATACCAACACAAAGGCGTTCTACACCGTCTACCATACAATGCCTCAAACGGAGCCATACCAATACTCGAATGGTAACTATTGTTATAAGTAAATTCAATCAATGGCAAATAGCTATCCCAAGCTCCACCCTTCTCTAAAACACAAGCACGCAATAAATCTTCTAACGATTAAATCGTCCTCTCCGTCTGTCCATCAGTCTGAGGATGGTAAGCTGAACTCAACCTCAATTTAGTACCCAAAGCCTTCTGCAATCCTTCCCAAAATTTCGAAGTGAATCTCGGATCTCTATCTGACACAATACTAGAAGGAACTCCATGCAAACTCACTATTTTCTCAATATATAACTGTGCCAATCTCTCCATTGAGTAATCCATTCGCACCGGTATAAAATGAGCAGACTTAGTCAGTCTATCCACAACAACCCATATCGCTTCACAATTCTTAGGAGTCCTCGGCAACCCGGATACAAAATCCATAGAAATACTATCCCACTTCCATTCTGGAATAAACATCGGCTGCATAACTCCAGACGGCTTCTGATGCTCAATCTTCGATTTCTGACAGATTAAACATGCATACACAAATTCAGCTATTTCCTTTTTCATTCCCGGCCACCAAAACAATTTCTTCAAATCATGATACATTTTCGTGGCACCCGGATGAATACTCATCCCACTGCGATGTCCTTCCTCTAATATATTCTTCTTGATTTCTGCGACATCAGGAACACAAACTCTATCGCCAAATCTCATAACATCATTCTCATCAATTCTAAACTCACCACCTTGATCTTGGTTGATCAATGTCAATTTATCAACTAAGTTAACATCGGATTTCTGCCCGATCCTGATCTCTTCTAGAATACCACTAGTAAGTTTCAACATACCCAAACAAACACACTTCGGAGTACTTTCACAAATTAAACTAAAATCTCGGAATTGTTCAATTAAATCCAATTCACGAACCATCATCATAGACATATGCAAGGATTTCCTGCTCAAAGCATCTGCAACCACATTTGCCTTACCAGGATGGTAATTCAAACCAAAATCATAATCTTTGAGAAATTCCAACCACCTTCTCTGCCTCATATTGAGCTCCTTCTTTGCAACCACATTTGCCTTACAGGATGTTTTTTATTTCCTCAACTGTTATCTTTATGTAACACATGGATTAATTTAACTTGTGGCTACATGTTTTCTAAACCAGATTTGATATAGATGTGGTAGAAAATTTCATATAATTGAAAATTTAAATTAAGTTGGTAGTCAAATTTTATTATTAAAGCTTTAGGTTAACATATTTAAAATATCATAAATTAAGATAATTTTTTTACTAGGTTATGTTAAATAACCGTTTTGAATTTAAAAAACTAACAGAAAAAATGATATTAAATTTACAATGATTATTAAAGCTTTTAAGGATGTCAAAATAAGTCAAATGTTTTGATAAACCATTAAAACCCTTTTCCAGAAGTAGAGATTGAATTCTTTATCATACATATCAATCTAGAGTGGACTAATAATGAGTTGTTTGATATAGATTTGTATTAAGCAAATCCAAAATTTAAAATTGTTAAAAGACTTCTTTCATTTTATAGTAAGAAAGGAATGTAATATCAATAATAATAATAATAATTAAATTATTAAAATTATAATAATAATTTAATTTTTTGAATAGAACATAACATTTGACTAGATTCATATTAGCCACTTCTTTATTTTAAATTAATAATAACATAGCGACTTTTTTTATAAATACAAAATTATTTCATTTATCAAATAATGGGAGTGTTTGTTTTAGATTTCAAAAGCATATTTTTTTTTGTATTTGAAAAAATAATTTTAGAAAAATAATTTTGAAATGTTACTTTTTTTTCTCTAAAACTCAGTTTAATAGATTGAAAGATTAGTTTTGTTATACTGTAACATAAATATACATTATTAAATGTTAAAAAATAATTGAAAGTACGATTTGTTAAAAAATATGTAAGTAAAATATGATTTATATGAAAAGATATTTCAAGTAGGTGCAAAGTTAATTGATATTTTAAAAAATTTATATCCAAATGAAAATTATAGTAAAAGTATGAAATATCTAAAATAATATTTTAAGAATAACTATTTACACCAATTTTAATGAGAATCTTTTTTCTAAAAAAATTATTATTATTATATTTCAAGATAAAAGTCTACCATTGTGAAAATTGTTTTAAATAACATCTCATTAAATATCATTCTAAGTATTATAAATTTTTACTAATATTTTTTATGGGTGATAAAAAATTTAAAAAATTGAAAAGCTATTTTGAGTAATTTTTCACAATGTAATTTTAAAATAATATATTGTTTATTATGTTAAAGTATGTTACAGTTAAAATGTAAGTATTAAAATGTCAAAATTGTTCTTTTGATTTTTGTTAAAACATTTATTCTTTTCCAATAAATATACTTATGTCTCAACATTTTAGAACCAAGACAACCATGTTTTATTAAATTCATTAAAATAACTTTATTTAAGGCATAATAACAATGTTACATATTCCATTGGAAAAGAAATTTTGGTTTTTTCAAAACCTACTCGCGTCAAGCGGTCAAACTCAATAACAATTTATTTTAAAACATATATTAGTAAATTAAAAATGTCAAGAAGAACAATAACAAATTTATAATCTATTGGATTTATTTAATGACTTACACAATGTAGGCGTAGAATTTATTTTATCTTCCCAGAAATATTTTCTAAACTTTAAAGAAATACTCTTAACCTATGTAATTCAAAAAAAAAAACAAGAATGTTACCAAAAGAAAAATTTGTAATGTTATGTTTATAAAACCGTGCTTCCAAGTCAAGAAAGAATTTTAATGGAAAAATAAATTATTCATGTGAAACGATGAAATGTTATGGCAAAAAAAACACACAACATATTTTTTTGGCTTGTTGAAGGATAATGATAGATGCATAAGAAAAAGGTCACAATAGTACTTAAAAGAGAGTAATAAATATAAAATGGATAATAATATGAATGTAATTATTTTATTTTTTATTTTACATTTACTTATAGTTAAGAATATACTAATTTAATGAATATCGCTTTTCCTAAGTGTTTTTAAACTCATTGAAAAAATAGATTCCTTGTGCGCTAATACCGCTATAACATTTGGATGTACATGTTGCTTCATCCTTTGTTCATTCATAAACTGTGAAATTTTGTTGCTTATTGTTCCACTTTATGTCACATGAATAGAGAGTAATGATGATGGGATTTGCATTGAAAGACCATTCCACAAATTGTCCAATATGAAGTGTTTTTACTCCAAGATCATTGTTTGAAGACCGAAAATGTAAAACAAGAATGGTGTCAACTTGCAAGTCATTTTAAACTTGTACAATTATATTTTTACCACTCATATGACCTTCCCGACAAGGAACATGACTAGTTGTCACGATCACCAATACAACAAAAATAGTCAAGGCATTCATCGTAATGTTTTTTTCAATGAAAAGTTTGCACAAATTTAATTATCAAATCTAATATACTATCAAACATTATATATATATATATATATATATATATATATATATATATATATATATATATATATATATATATATATATATATATATATATATATATATATATATATATATATATATATATGTTTTATTTCCTCTACTGTTATCTTTATGTAACACATCGATTAATTTAACTTGTGGCTACATGTTTTCTAAACTTGATTTGATATAGATGTGGTAGAAAATTTCATATAATTGAAAATTAATATTAAGTTGGTAGTCAAATTTTATTATTAAAGCTTTAGGTTAACATATTTAAAATATCATAAATTAAGATAATTTTTTTACTAGGTTATGTTAATAAGCGTTTTGAATTTAAAAAACTAACAGAAAAAATGATATTAAATTTACAATGATTATTAAAGCTTTTAAGGATGTCAAAATAAGTCAAATGTTTTGATAAACCATTAAAACCCTTTTCCAGAAGTAGATATTGAATTCTTTATCATACATATCAATCTACAGTGGACTAATAATGAGTTGTTTGATATAGATTTGTTTTAAGCAAATCCCAAATTTAAAATGTTTAAAAGACTTTAATTCATTTTATAGTAAGAAAGGAATGTAATATCAATAATAATTATAATAATAATAATAAAATTATTAAAATTATAATAATAATTTAAGTTTTTTTAATATAACATAACATTTGACTAGATTCATATTAGCCACTTCTTTATTTTAAATAAATTATAAGATAGCAATTTTTTTTATAAATACAAATTATTTCATGTATCAAATAATGGGAATGTTTGTTTTAGATTTCAAAAGCAGAATTTTTGTTGTATTTAAAAAAATAATTTTAGCAAAATATTTTTGAAATGTTAATTTTTTTTCTTCTAAAACTCAGTTTAATAGATTGAAAGATTAGTTTTGTCATACTGTAACGTAAATATACATTGTTAAATGTTAAAAAATATATGAAAGTACAATTTCAAAAAAAATATGTAAGTAAAATATGATTTATATGAAAAGATATTTCAAGTATCTGCAAATTTAATTGAAATTTTATAAAATTTATATCCAAATGAAAATTATAGTAAAAGTATGAAATATCTAAATAATGTTTTAAGAATAACTATTTACACCAATTTTTTTGATAATCTTTTTTTCTAAAAATATTATTATTTTTATATTTAAAGAAAAAGTCTACCACTATGAAAATTGTTTTAAATAACATCTCATTAAAAAATCATTCTAAGTATTCTAAATATTTACTAATATTTTTTATGGATGATAACAAAATTAAAAAAATTAAAAGCTATTTTGAGTAATTTCTCATAATGTAATTTTAAAATAATTTAATGTTTATTATGTTAAAGTATGTTACAATGAAAATGTAAGTATTAAAATGTCAAAATTGTTCTTTGGTTTTTGTTAAAACATTTATTCTTTTCCAATAATTATACTTATGTCTCAACATTTTAGAACCAAGACAACCATGTTTTATTAAATTCATTAAAATAACATCATTTAAGGCATAATAACAATTTTACATATTCCATTGGAAAATAAATTTTGGTTTTTTCAAAACCTACTCGCGTCAAGCGGTCAAACTCAATAACAATTTATTTTAAAACATATATTAGTAAATTAAAAATGTCAATGAAAACCATAACAAATTTATAATCTATTGGATTTATTTAATGACTTACACAATGTAGGCGTATAATTTATTTTATCTTCCCATAAATATTTTCTAAACTTTAAAGAAATACTCTTAACCTATGTAATTCAAAAAAAAAAACAAGAATGTTTCCAAAAGACAAATTAGTAATGTTATGTTTATAAAACCGTGCTTCCAAGTCAAGAAAGAATTTTAATGGAAAAATAAATTATTCATGTGAAACGACAAAATGTTATGGCAAAAAAACACACATCATATTTTTTTGGCTTGTTGAAGGATAATGATAGAAGCGTAAGAAAAAGGTCACAATAGTACTTAAAATAGAGTAATAAATATAAAATGGATAATAATATGAATGTAATTATTTTGATTTTTTTTTTTACATTTACTTATAGTTAAAAATATACTAATTTAATGAATATCGCTTTTCCCAAGTGTTTTTAAACTCATTGAAAAAATAGATTCCTTGTGCACTAATACCGCGATAACATTTGGATGTACATGTTGCTTCATCCTTTGTTGATTCATAAACTGTGAAATTTTGTTGCTAATTGTTCCACTTTATGTCACATGAATAGAGAGTAATGATGTTGGGATTTGCATTGAAAGACCATTCCACAAATTGTCCAATATGAAGTGTTTTTACTCCAAGATCATTGTTTGAAGACCGAAAATGTAAAACAAGAATGGTGTCAACTTGCAAGTCATTTTAAACTTGTACAGTTATCTTTTTACAACTCATATGACCTTCCCGGCAATGAACATGACTAGTTGTCATGATCACCAATACAACAAAAATAGTCAACGCGTTCATCGTAATGTTTTTTTCAATGAAAAGTTTGCCCATATTTAATTATCAAATCTAATATACTATCAAACATTATATATATATATATATATATATATATATATATATATATATATATATATATATATATGTTTTATTTCCTCTACTGTTATCTTTATGTAACACATGGATTAATTTAACTTGTGGCTACATGTTTTCTAAACTTGATTTGATATAGATGTGGTAGAAAATTTCATATAATTGAAAATTAAAATTAAGTTGGTAGTCAAATTTTATTATTAAAGCTTTAGGTTAACATATTTAAAATATCATAAATTAAGATAATTTTTTTACTAGGTTATGTTAATAAGCGTTTTGAATTTAAAAAACTAACAGAAAAAATGATATTAAATTTACAATGATTATTAAAGCTTTTAAGGATGTCAAAATAAGTCGAATGTTTTGATAAACCATTAAAACCCTTTTCCAGAAGTAGATATTGAATTCTTTATCATACATATCAATCTACAGTGGACTAATAATGAGTTGTTTGATATAGATTTGTTTTAAGCAAATCCCAAATTTAAAATGTTTAAAAGACTTTTATTCATTTTATAGTAAGAAAGGAATGTAATATCAATAATAATTATAATAATAATAATAAAATTATTAAAATTATAATAATAATTTAAGTTTTTTTAATATAAAATAACATTTGACTAGATTTATATTAGCCACTTCTTTATTTTAAATAAATAATAAGATAGCAATTTTTTTTATAAATACAAATTATTTCATGTATCAAATAATGGGAATGTTTGTTTTAGATTTCAAAAGCAGAATTTTTGTTGTATTTAAAAAAATAATTTTAGCAAAATATTTTTGAAATGTTAATTTTTTTTCTTCTAAAACTCAGTTTAATAGATTGAAAGATTAGTTTTGTCATACTGTAACGTAAATATACATTGTTAAATGTTAAAAAATATATGAAAGTACAATTTCATAAAAAATATGTAAGTAAAATATGATTTATATGAAAAGATATTTCAAGTATCTGCAAATTTAATTGAAATTTTAAAAAATTTATATCCAAATGAAAATTATAGTAAAAGTATGAAATATCTAAATAATGTTTTAAGAATAACTATTTACACCAATTTTTTTGATAATCTTTTTTTCTAAAAATATTATTATTTTTATATTTAAAGAAAAAGTCTACCACTATGAAAATTGTTTTAAATAACATCTCATTAAAAAATCATTCTAAGTATTCTAAATATTTACTAATATTTTTTATGGATGATAACAAAATTAAAAAAATTAAAAGCTATTTTGAGTAATTTCTCATAATGTAATTTTAAAATAATTTAATGTTTATTATGTTAAAGTATGTTACAATGAAAATGTAAGTATTAAAATGTCAAAATTGTTCTTTGGTATTTGTTAAAACATTTATTCTTTTCCAATAATTATACTTATGTCTCAACATTTTAGAACCAAGACAACCATGTTTTATTAAATTCATTAAAATAACATCATTTACGGCATAATAACAATTTTACATATTCCATTGGAAAATAAATTTTGGTTTTTTCAAAACCTACTCGCGTCAAGCGGTCAAACTCAATAACAATTTATTTTAAAACATATATTAGTAAATTAAAAATGTCAATGAAAACCATAACAAATTTATAATCTATTGGATTTATTTAATGACTTACACAATGTAGGCGTATAATTTATTTTATCTTCCCATAAATATTTTCTAAACTTTAAAGAAATACTCTTAACCTATGTAATTCAAAAAAAAAAACAAGAATGTTTCCAAAAGACAAATTAGTAATGTTATGTTTATAAAACCGTGCTTCCAAGTCAAGAAAGAATTTTAATGGAAAAATAAATTATTCATGTGAAACGACAAAATGTTATGGCAAAAAAACACACATCATATTTTTTTGGCTTGTTGAAGGATAATGATAGAAGCGTAAGAAAAAGGTCACAATAGTACTTAAAATAGAGTAATAAATATAAAATGGATAATAATATGAATGTAATTATTTTGATTTTTTTTTTACATTTACTTATAGTTAAAAATATACTAATTTAATGAATATCGCTTTTCCCAAGTGTTTTTAAACTCATTGAAAAAATAGATTCCTTGTGCACTAATACCGTGATAACATTTGGATGTACATGTTGCTTCATCCTTTGTTGATTCATAAACTGTGAAATTTAGTTGCTAATTGTTCCACTTTATGTCATATGAATAGAGAGTAATGATGTTGGGATTTGCATTGAAAGACCATTCCACAAATTGTCCAATATGAAGTGTTTTTACTCCAAGATCATTGTTTGAAGACCGAAAATGTAAAACAAGAATGGTGTCAACTTGCAAGTCATTTTAAACTTGTACAGTTATCTTTTTACCACTCATATGACCTTCCCGGCAATGAACATGACTAGTTGTCATGATCACCAATACAACAAAAATAAACAAGGCATTCATCGTAATGTTTTTTTCAATGAAAAGTTTGCACAAATTTAACTATCAAATCTAATATACTATCAAACATTATATATATATATATATATATATATATATATATATATATATATATATATATATATATATATATATATATATATATATATATATATATATATATATATATATATATATGTTTTATTTCCTCTACCATTATCTTTATGTAGCACATGGATTAATTTAACTTGTGGCTACATGTTTTCTAAACCTGATTTGTTATAGATGTGGTAGAAAATTTCATATAATTGAAAATTAAAATTAAGTTGGTAGTCAAATTTTATTAATAAATCTTTAGGGTAACATATTTAAAATATCATAAATTAAGATGAATTTTTTTACTAGGTTATGTTAAATAACCGTTTTGAATTTAAAAAACTAACAGAAAAAATGATATTAAATTTACAATGATTATTAAAGCTTTTAAGGATGTCAAAATAAGTCGAATTTTTTGATAAACCATTAAAACCATTTTCCAGAAGTAGAGATTGTATTCTTTATCATACATATCAATTTAAAGTGGACTAATAATGAGTTGTTTGATATAGATTTGTTTTAAGCAAATCCCAAATTTAAAATTGTTAAAAGAATTTTATTCATTTTGTAGTAAGAAAGGAATGTAATATCAATTATTATAATAATAATAATAATTAAATTATTAAAATTTTAATAATAATTTAATTTTTTTAATAGATCATAACATTTTACTAGATTCATATTAGCCACTTCAATATTTTAAATTAATAATAAGATATCAAATTCTTTTTATAAATACAAAATTATTTCATTTATCAAATAATGGGAATGTTTGTTTTAGATTTCAAAAGCAGAGTTTTTTTTGTATTTAAAAACATAATTTTAGCAAAATATTTTTGAAATGTTAATTTTTTTTTCTAAAACTCAGTTTAATAGATTGAAAGATTAGTTTTGTCATGCTGTAACATAAATATACATTATAAATTATAAAGTATAGATGAAAGTACAATTTGTTAAAAAAATATATAAGTAAAATATAATTTATATGAAAAGATATTTCAAGTAGCTGCATATTTAATTGACATTTAAAAAATTTATATCCAAATTGAAATTATAGTTAAAGTATGAAATATCTAAAATAATATTTTAAGAATAACTATTTACACCAATTTTTATGAGAATGTTATTTTCTAAAAATATTATTATTTTTATATTTAACGAAAAAAGTGTACCACTATGAAAATTGTTTGAAATAACATCTCATAAAAAAATCATTCTAACTATTATAAATTTTTACTAATATTTTTGATGTATGATAACAAATTTAAATAAATGAAAAGCTATTTTGAATAATTTCTCACAATGTAATTTTAAAATAATTTAATTTTTATTATGTTAAAGTATGTTACAATTAAAATGTAAGTATTAAAATGTCAAAATTTTTCTTTTGATTTTTCTTAAAACATTTATTCTTTTCCAATAAATATACTTATGTCTCAACATTTTAGAACCAAGACAACCATGTTTTATTAAAGCACTCATTCATTAAAATAACTTTATTTAGGAAATAATAATAATTTTACATATTCCATTGGAAAATAAATTTTGGTTTTTTCAAAACCTACTCGCGTCAAGCCGTCAAATTCAATAACAATTTATTTTAAAACATATATTAGTAAATTAAAAATGTCAATGAGAACAATAACAAATTTTTAATCTATTGGATTTATTTAATGATTTACACAATGTAGGCGTAGAATTTATTTTATCTTCCCATAAATATTTTCTAAACTTTAAAGAAATACTCTTAGCCTAAGTAATTCAAAAAAAAAATCAAGAATATTAACAAAAGACAAATTTGTAATGTGATGTTTATAAGACCGTTCTTCCAAGTCAACAAAGAATTTTAATGGAAAAATAAATTATTCATGTGAAACGACAAAATATTATGGCAAAAAAACACACAGCATATTTTTTTGGCTTGTTGAAGGATAATGATAGATGCGTAAGGAAAAGGTCACAATAGTACTTAAAATAGATGAATAAATATAAAATGGATAATAATATGAATGTAATTATTTGATTTTTTATTTTACATTTTCTTATAGATAAAAATATACTAATTTAATGAATATATCTTTTCCCAAGTGTTTTTAAACTCATTGAAAAAATAGATTCCTTGTGCGCTAATACCGCGATAACATTTGGATGTACATGTTGCTTCATCCTTTGTTTATTCATAAACTGTGAAATTTTGTTGATTATTGTTCCACTTTATGTCACATGAATAGAGAGTTAGGATGATGGGATTTGCATTGAAAGACCATTCCACAAATTGTCCACTATGAAGTGTTTTTACTCAAAGAACATTGTTTGAATACCGAAAATGTAAAACAAGAATGGTGTCAACTTGCAAGTCATTTTAAACTTGAACAGTTATCTTTTTACCACTCATATGACCTTCCCGGCAATGAACATGACTAGTTGTCATGATCACCAATACAACAAAAATAGTCAAGTCATTCATCCTAATGTTTTTTTCAAGGAAAAGTTTGCACAAATTTAATTATCAAATCTAACATACTATCAAACAATATATATATATATATATATATATATATATATATATATATATATATATATATATATATATATATATATATATATATATATATATATATATATATATATATATATATATATATATATATATATATATATATATATATATATATATATATATATATATATATATATATATATATATATATATATATATATATATATATATATATATATATATATGTTTTATTTCCTCTACCATTATCTTTATGTAGCACATGGATTAATTTAACTTGTGGCTACATGTTTTCTAAACCTGATTTCTTATAGATGTGGTAGAAAATTTCATATAATTGAAAATTAAAATTAAGTTGGTAGTCAAATTTTATTAATAAATCTTTAGGGTAACATATTTAAAATATCATAAATTAAGATGAATTTTTTTACTAGGTTATGTTAAATAACCGTTTTGAATTTAAAAAACTAACAGAAAAAATGATATTAAATTTACAATGATTATTAAAGCTTTTAAGGATGTCAAAATAAGTCGAATTTTTTGATAAACCATTAAAACCATTTTCCAGAAGTAGAGATTGTATTCTTTATCATACATATCAATTTACAGTGGACTAATAATGAGTTGCTTGATATAGATTTGTTTTAAGCAAATCCCAAATTTAAAATTGTTAAAAGAATTTTATTCATTTTGTAGTAAGAAAGGAATGTAATATCAATTATTATAATTAAATTATTAAAATTTTAATAATATTTTAATTTTTTTAATAGAACATAACATTTTACTAGATTCATATTAGCCACTTCAATATTTTAAATTAATAATAAGATAGCAAATTCTTTTTATAAATACAAAATTATTTCATTTATCAAATAATGGGAATGTTTATTTTGAATTTCAAAAGCAGTGTTTTTGTTGTATTTAAAAACATAATTTTAGCAAAATATTTTTGAAATGTTAATTTTTTTTCTAAAACTCAGTTTAATAGATTGAAAGGTTAGTTTTGTCATGCTGTAACATAAATATACATTATAAATTATAAAGTATAGATGAAAGTACAATTTGTTAAAAAAATATATAAGTAAAATATAATTTATATGAAAAGATATTTCAAGTAGCTGCATATTTAATTGATATTTAAAAAAATTTATATCCAAATTGAAATTATAGTTAAAGTATGAAATATCTAAAATAATATTTTAAGAATAACTATTTACACCAATTTTTATGAGAATGTTTTTTTCTAAAAATATTATTATTTTTATATTTAACGAAAAAAGTGTACCACTATGAAAATTGTTTGAAATAACATCTCATAAAAAAATCATTCTAACTATTATAAATTTTTACTAATATTTTTGATGTATGATAACAAATTTAAATAAATGAAAAGCTATTTTGAATAATTTCTCACAATGTAATTTTAAAATAATTTAATTTTTATTATGTTAAAGTATGTTACAATTAAAATGTAAGTATTAAAATGTCAAAATTGTTCTTTTGATTTTTCTTAAAACATTTATTCTTTTCCAATAAATATACTTATGTCTCAACATTTTAGAACCAAGACAACCATGTTTTATTAAAGCACTCATTCATTAAAATAACTTTATTTAAGGCATAATAATAATTTTACATAATCCATTGGAAAATAAATTTTGGTTTTTTCAAAACCTACTCGCGTCAAGCCGTCAAATTCAATAACAATTTATTTTAAAACATATATTAGTAAATTAAAAATGTAAATGAGAATAATAACAAATTTTTAATCTATTGGATTTATTTAATGATTTACACAGTGTAGGCGTAGAATTTATTTTATCTTCCCATAAATATTTTCTAAACTTTAAAGAAATACTCTTAGCCTAAGTAATTAAAAAAAAAATCAAGAATATTAACAAAAGACAAATTTGTAATGTGATGTTTATAAGACCGTGCTTCCAAGTCAACAAAGAATTTTAATGGAAAAATAAATTATTCATGTGAAACGACAAAATATTATGGCAAAAAAACACACAGCATATTTTTTTGGCTTGTTGAAGGATAATGATAGATGCGTAAGGAAAAGGTCACAATAGTACTTAAAATAGAGTAATAAATATAAAATGGATAATAATAAGAATGTAATTATTTGATTTTTTATTTTACATTTTCTTATAGATAAAAATATACTAATTTAATGAATATCTCTTTTCCCAAGTGTTTTTAAACTCATTGAAAAAATAGATTCCTTGTGCGCTAATACCGCGATAACATTTGGATGTACATGTTGCTTCATCCTTTGTTTATTCATAAACTGTGAAATTTTGTTGCTTATTGTTCCACTTTATGTCACATGAATAGAGAGTTAGGATGATGGGATTTGCATTGAAAGACCATTCCACAAATTGTCCACTATGAAGTGTTTTTACTCAAAGAACATTTTTTGAATACCGAAAATGTAAAACAAGAATGGTGTCAACTTGCAAGTCATTTTAAACTTGAACAGTTATCTTTTTACCACTCATATGACCTTCCCGGCAATGAACATGACTAGTTGTCATGATCACCAATACAACAAAAATAGTCAAGTCATTCATCCTAATGTTTTTTTCAAGGAAAAGTTTGCACAAATTTAATTATCAAATCTAACATACTATCAAACAATATATATATAATATAT
>CATIWC010003360.1:0-41758 GCA_948472305.1 Vicia faba
AAGACGAGAGCGGCTCCGACCGAAGCTTCTTCAGGTATGCTAACTTTGAATCTCTTATTCTTCTAAAATTTATGCTTTATGTCTATCATTGTTTTGCGTGAAATTGAGTAGAGGGTTGAGTGGTTTGAAAGTTACAGAGTTAGGTTCTTTTGCAAGGTCACAATTTGTGAGGGTAAAGGTAACAATTTGTAGATTTGAGGGAGGGTAGGGGTATCAATGGTGTGAATGCGGCTGTGATGAATTTACACAAGTGTTATGTCGGTCTCATATCGAGTCACTGTTTGATATGTTGCAGATTCTGAACATTATGATGGTCTGTGAATTAAGAGTCTGAGAGAGTGGTTTAGAAGTTATGTGAGGTTGGACGAAGTGCACGGTTTTAGGTTTATGATGCATTGAGTGGAAGGTTGGTTGGTGAGCAGGTTTATTGAAGGCTAAGGGAAATTTGTATGAAGGATCAGATTTATGAGTGTGGTTGTAATTAGAGTGAGGTTGAGTGATAACGTTTGGGGTGATGTGAAACAGTATGTTGAAGAAATTGTAGCATATATTTTTGGGTTCAACTCCTAGTTTGTTGGTGAGATGTCCTCCTTTTCCTCTATGTTTTTGCTATCTATTTTTCTATGATTGAAGTCCCAATTTATAGTGCAGGATGACAACATTTAGGGGGGGAAATGGGATGAATTTTGAACTGCTTTAGCATGCTTTTTTAATGCTTTTTGATGTAGGTTTTAGTTTTCAATTCTTGTGTAAGGTTTTTCAGCATTTGAACTGTTATGTTTGGTTTTAGACAGCAGTATGCATAGGTTATGCAGGGCTGGATTTGGATTATTGTGTGCAGCATGATCCCAGCTTATTTTTCGGGTTTATGAAGGTAGATAGTAGGTACAACAAGGTTAATTTTTGGCATTGTCTTTGGACCGTTTTGTTTGTCTTATTTTGACAAGTTTCTCGGACTGATTTTTTTGACATTGTTTGGGACTGTTTTGCAGTGTGATGCAGGGACGCATAGGACTGCTTTGAAAGTAGGGAATTTAAGCTAATTTTGTAGCAGGATTTTACAGGTTGTAGAAGGCTGTTTTGTTTTGATTTGGCTTGTTGTAGCAGGCTGTTTGGCATAGGTTATGGCACAGATTTTGGACTGTTTTACTTTGACAGCAGGGGCAAGTTTTGTGCAAGGCTTTTGTGATTTCTCTGGTAATATCTTTCTGATCTTGGCCTTTCTTATTTTTTGGTTGGTATCTTCTTCTTCTTTATGATTTGGATTAAATTTCTGAAGGGTTTTTATGGTATTAAGGAAGATGATGAATAGGTCTAAGGTTTGCCTTGCGTGAACTCTTCATTCGGGTTTTTTGCAATCTATTGTTTGTTTGATAAGTTCTGAACTTTGCAGTTGGTCCAGACAATTATAATTTAAGTACTTGATACATCTGTGATTCTTTGTTATTTTTTTCATTTAATTTTATGTGGTAACTCGTCTCATTTTAAAGTTTGTCTTATTGTAAATCAAACTTGTTTTTGTGATTTGCAATAGGAATACTCTTAGGCCAATGATAGAATCTGATTCTATTTGTAAGGTAATGAGGCCTTTGTTGGGCTTTGGAATATGATTAAATTCAAACTCCCTATTTTTGTACCCCAATTTTTCCCCCTAAGATCCCTTCATTATACCATGTTGATTCAATCACAACAAGATCACATTAGGGCTTTTGGTTCTTCTCCCTATCTTCAGCTTTTCTCTTTGAGAATCCCAAAGAACCTTGACTTGTTTTCTTTTGTGATCATGAATATTTTGTTTTGATTTTATTTATAATTAATAAATGCAATGTTGGTTTGTCTTACTTGTTAATAATGTAGGTAAAGGCAATGGGGTTTAGCAAGTTGCTTCATGGGTTCATGAGTTTATTTCCATGCCCTAGTCAATAAATCTTGAGAAATTCAAACCTCACCATTGAAGTTGTTTTGGAATAAATGGCATGACAAGGCTTATTTTGGTTCAACATATTTCAAAGTTATCAAAATTGATTCAAAAGTACAAGGGGTTGAGGGAAGAAGTTGTCATGATTGGACAAGGTCTTGTTCCTATTGATCACAAGAGCATATTTCTCTCAAATTTCAAGATATGGAAGTGGTTTTGGTGGCTATGAATCCTCATCATCATCATAAACAACTTCTATTCACAAAACAAGAATATCGGCACAAGAAGTTTGTTCAAACTTGTCAAAGTTCCTCATAGCTTTCTCTTGATCTAGAAGCTAGGGTTTTGAACTTAAAAGGAGCATATCTTGCTCACCTTTTGGTATTTTTGAGTGATTCTAAAGACATCTTTCTCTTCAAATGGTTATCAACAAATCACTTCAAAAGTTCCAAGGAGTTTTCACGTGGAAGGAACTTGGTGAAGAAGAAATATTACAAGTCATCCAGATGAATCCACAATTTTCCATATGTGCCTTCAAATGGTCATAACTTGGTCAATTTTTATCACCTTGAGTCCATTCTTTTTCCATGAGGATCTTGAAGATGTGTACTTTATGCCTTCTATCATGTGCAAAGTGAGAAAATGGATGGAAGTTGCCTTAAATATGCAAAAGATTATAGATCATTTCATGATTTTTGGCCAACTTCAACAAGTCATAAACATGCTCATTTTTTGGAGATTTTGAGTAGTTCAAATTTCAAAATGTCATTCAAGAGATCTACTTCATTCCATATTTTTTGGTTAAGAGAAAATTCTAAGTGGAAGGCCATGTTTGGATACAAAATAGTATAGGTCATTTTTAAAGAAGAATTTGAAATATTTATAAGTATGGAAAGTCAACTCTTTTTCTTCAACTTTGACTCCATGTAAATTTCAGCTTAAGCATCTATTTGATTCCATTCTTTTTCCATTGCAAAGCTTGCAATCTAATCATTCCACTGAATTTTTCACAAAGTAAGAATTTTGAAATCCATAATGTGACTTCTAAACAAAAAATTTATGCGCGTTTTTGATTTAAACTTGATTAGCGAACTTGTCATAAGTGATTAGCACCCCAAAACGCAAGGTTTGGCTGAGTTTTGATGGAAATAAAGTCACACTTCACTCGTGCTCGACCTTCACTCAATTTCCCTCCAAACTTCCTTGTTTCTTCAAATTTTCATTCCCATTCACTTCCCTATAAATAGAGGGTCATCCCCCATCCATTTTCCCAAGCTTAGAGAGCCAAGAACACCCTGCCAAAACCTCACACGAACCCACTTTTTTTTTTAATTCAGTTCTGAGATTTAAGCTTCCTTTCCAAAATTCTTTGTGCATTCATCATCCTTGAGCATCATATAAACTCTCCAGCACTTAAACCAATCAAAACGAGCCATAATCCAAGCTACGGAAGTCCAGTTTTAGAGCTTCTTACTTGAACTTAGAAAAGGTAGAATTCTCCACCATTTGGATCCAAATCAAGCACTAATCTATTCTACTCCTTATTCTGATTCTAACGCTGCTTACAATTTTTAAATCCATTGAGAATTGAGAGAGAAATCTCAAATTGAAGATGCTCGTTATTTTCTGGGTTTTTGATTCATATCTCTCTCCATACCTTATACAAATTTGGCGCGATGGTTGTGTTAGAATCGTCTTGAAGAGACGAGTTCAATGATGCTAGCCTGGGATCCTAATTTTTCCATTTGAAGGATCTCACAAACACCCCATTGCAGGTGTCTGGAGGTTGAAGACGATGACATGTCTCGTCTCAGCCAATGATAGCGTGCCAAACGTTTTAATTTCATTGGTTGCCCCTTTTCTGATCACATGTATGTTTCACTAAGGTCCATATCAAGCACAGCGCGTCTGGTCCATTGGATTAGCTTACTAACGCGTTTGACTATGATCTGATGGTCCACATCTTTTTGGTTTTATTTTATTTTCTGATTTTATATTTTTATTGATTAAATTTTCAAAAATTCATAACTCTTTTATTTTTTATCCAAAAATTATGAAAAAATTCACAAAAATACTTTGAATTATTTATGATCTCATGACTATTTTTTCACATTTTTATTTTAACATTTGGTATTTCTTATATTTTTGTATTATTTTCTTTCTTTTAATTACTTAAAAAAAATACTTTCTGACATTTTTTAATTCTGGAAAAATTCATAAATATTATTTTGCATATTTTTGACTTTTTGAAAATTTTATGGAATTTTATGTTGAGGTTTACTATTTTTGACCCATTTTATGTTAGTTTTAGCAATTTTAAATAGTTTAAAAATAGTATCTGATTTTTAAAAATCACCAAAAATTTTATAAAAATATTTGGATCCATTTCTGATTTTTCTATGTCCTTACTTCTCATTTCTTGATTAATTTGAACATAATTGATATTTTTTCTCATTATTTTCAATTTCTTTAAAACATTTTTTAATCCTTTTTTATATTAAATGTGATATTATTTTGTGATTATTTCCAGGTTAATCTTTGGTTAGGTTTTGGATCATGAACTTTATTAACATCATTGGATCCATGGTGTTGAGTTTAACTCCACAAGAATGGATGAATGATTTTAATAATAGTTTGATTAAAATTTAATTCAAATGTGGTTTGTACATTCTTTTTACCCTATCACTCTTCATCTCATCCCCTTTGTGATACGGTGGGAAGAACTGACTGTTTTGGGAATGCTGGTTTACATTTTGCGTTTGTTTTTGCAAAATGTCGCGGTAAGCAAGAGTCACCACCGACTTTTATTTTATCCAACAAGGAAAGGAAAAAAGCATAGAAAAATTCCTTTTTCGAGATATTTCTCGGGTTCAGGGGGTAGATTATAGAAATGGAAGGTGTTAGCACCCTTCCTATCCGTGGTTATCCATGGGCTCTTAGGTACTTGCTCAATTGTTTTCAAAATTGCTTTCTTTGTGCTTGTGGGTTTGAAAAAAAGTTTGTTTGAAAACTTCGATTTAACTCTTGCTTCTGTCCTCAAGAGCGTATGAAGTGTTTTTGAAAACTTTGTTCGAAAAGTGTAAGTGTGAAAAGTTTTTGTTTTTTGAAAGAGCAAGTATCTAAGAACCATCTGCCTACTCGAAAAAGGAATCGTTCTATGTTATCTTCCTTTATACAATGTTATCCTACTATTGATGAGCAGTTAGCCCCGTCGTTGGAGTTTTAGGGTCAATTCGAATGAGGGACTTACGATCAGTAAAGCAATGTTAGGACGCCTTAGCGGTAACCCTAATGTCTTAGATCATTTCTTTTGAGGCAAAAATATCCGAGGCAACTATTTCGAGGCAACTATGATCTTTGGACAAGAGGACGACCTCTAAAGTGACTTATACTCAATGACCGCGTACGAAGGCAACCAAGTGGGGTGTACCCTAAGAGTGCGCATGTGCGAGTGTGTTGTTTTCAGTTATTTTTATCTTCGTACATGTTAAGGGTGATCTAAGTTGATTTTAGGTTAAAACATCCAGTCTTGTCATGCAAACCTATTAACAAACACCTAACAGTTATAATTTGCGGGAAATAAAATGCGGAATTTAAATTACAAGGCGTCGGGTATTTACATCGCCAAAGACAAACCCTTTAAAAATAAATAAAGCGATAAAAATAATAAAAGGTCCTATTTACTATTACAAACCGAAATCAGATACATAATAGGATAAAATAAAGTAAATCGCATGCGGGAAATTAAATTGGGCGCAATGTTCTAGGGTTTTGACCCTATTTTGTTAAAGAAAAGATTTTTGGTTTTTTTGGTATTTTTTAATTTAAGAGAGAAATAAATTCTAAGTTAATTACTAAATTAATAAATTAATTAATTAATAAAATAAATTATTTTTGGGTTTTTGGTATTTAAAGAAAGAAAATAAAATTAATTAATGTTAGTAAAAAAACCTAATTAAATCTAATTGAATTTTAATTATTTACAAAAATGTGAAAATTATTCTAATTAAAATTCTAAATCAATTAATTAATGTTTATTAATAAAAATAAAAGTTAGAATTTAATTTGATAAAGAAAATATTTTGTGGTTTTTTTATTTTAAAGAAAGGAACTTTAATTGGTTAGTAAATAAGCAAATAATATAATAATTAATAAAAATAAAATAAATGAAATAAAAAGAGAGAAAAGGGGGTATGGGCCTGTATTGGGTGGTTTGAGAAGAAATCTGAGGCCCAAACGAGCTGGCCCTTTGTTGACTTTGTGAGATCTAGTGGGTGCATGATGACTTGGTCTATGGTAGACCATCAGCTTTTGGCCACCAGATTTGGCCTATGGCCATCTGGCCATCAGCTGCTTGAGGGTGTATGATGGGCTTCGCGCTTGGATCTGCATGTGATTACCTGAAGAAAAAATATATTGAGAAATTGGGGGGACCTGGGATTCGAACCCAGGTCCTGTAGACTAATGGATGTGTATGCTTGCCACTGGGACGCTATGCTTCATTCGTTAGTAATATACAAAAAAATTATAATATACACAAACAAGTCAATATGCCAGCAAACAAAAAAAACGCGCGAATTATTTGAACTGGTCAATCAAAGGAAGACACGATCTCGTCCCTGTCCTCAGGCCTGTAACAAAGTTACCTACGGATTTGAATCCGCAGCTAAAAGCATAGGCCATTCCTAAAATTCATCTCAGGCTACATAAATTCATTCCAAGGCCACGGTTGCATTCGTCTCCCTCTTCCGGTCATGCCTGTAGCCATTATTAAGGATGATTTTATCTGAAACAAAAAACCCTAAAACAAGAAGCAAAACCCTAACAATGGTGTTTTGCACCAAAAAGCATATAAATGAAATCAAATAATGCAAAAGGCTTGGAAGTGATCTGGTGATTACAAATATGTCATTAATTCATTGTAACAATGCATAATTTTTAAAATACGAAACCATGTACAAAAGGGAATCGCGTGACACTTACAGCGCTTTATGGTGTGTGAGAACACTTGCTTTGGATTGGTTTCGCTTCAGTGAACGTCCAGGAATCGATTGGGATGCTTCTTGGCTTCTGAAAACACCTATAGGCACGATTTTGATCTCAAGCTTTTTACCACTTTTTTCAAGTTTTGTTCTCTCTATGCTTGCAGCCTCCAACCTCTATTTCGTTTCCTTTGGCTTCTTTATGTATTATGGAATGTGCTATGGTAACAAATTTGGATGGAATCCCTCTAAATCAATGCCTTATGATTTGATTTGATTCACCCTTTAAAGCTTGCCAAATTTATCAAATCTCCATCTTTTTGTACATGATATGGTGAGATACGAATTTGATGTTGATCATGATGATAATTAAGACCTGAAACAACCAAAAAGATCTTAAGTAATCAATATTTCGATTTTATATGATTTAATTTTTATTTAAAATGAAATAATTCAATAAAAAATCAAATAAAATAATAAAAAAGAAATATGATCTCAAGGCTAAATCTTGGACACGTGTGCAATGGTGCAAGCTCAAATCAAGTGGAAAGGAATGGGCCCATTTGACAAAATTTGACGTTTTGGGGATAGTTGACTTTTGGCAATTTTGCAAAAATGTCCAACTTCAACAATGCATAACTTCTTCAATTTTGAACTTTTGTAAGTGTTCTTGGACTTTTTAGAAAGCTTGAGATGTCCTCTAACAAACCATTTTTGTCTAATCTCAAATTGATATTCCATGCTCAAGTTATAAGCTTTGGAAAAAAAGGTGTTTTTGTTGACATTCAAAAATGACCTATAATGTCCAAATGTATAACTTCTTGTGAGTGAATTTCTTGATCTTGGGGTGTGAAGAGGGATTGTAGGAAATTGCATCCTCTTCAAAATTAGCTTTAGATGGGTCATTTCTCAAAAAGTATGAGAAAGTTATGCTTGGTCAAAGTTGAGTTGACTTTTCCTGCAAAACCCTAATTTAGCAACTTTTGAGTCTTGATGAATTTTGAGCAATCCTTGATGAATCATGATCAACCCTTGATAAAATGATGAAATATCCTTCGAAATGAGAATGTTGACAAAAAATCTTGAAGTTTGACTGTTTATAGGTCACAGTTGACTTTTGCCCTAACACATTCGATTTTTGGACCCTTTGAGCAATTGACTGAGCAAACTTCCTCTGCAAGGCTTGAAATTTGACATAGATGATCTTGAGAATATATTAGGACAATGGAGAGCACTTGAGGTCATTTGGACTCAAGGATCTTGATGCAACACAAAACCCTAATTTGGGGAAGACTGCCTTAGGAGATGATTGTCTGTCCAACTTTTGAGCAAGCTTGAGCCACTTGGAGATTTTTCTTGCAATGTTTTGAGAAATTTGAGAGGGAAAATTTTGGGGTACAACAGCTGCCCTTGTTCAATCTTCTTAAACCTGAGGATGTAGAGTGGCTTTCGTACCTTTCGTGATCCGAAGGTGGAAGATGATTGAACACTAGAGTGCCCAGAAATTTGCACTCGCATGAAGTGTTATCAGCCTTGTGATGTCGGGAATGGGCTTACAGATGCCATTTGGAGATTTCTTGCGGGAGTATGGGCTTAAAGATGCCATCTGCATGAGTGTCGATCGCATAAGAGATTCCTTAGCGAGAACTTGCATACCTGTTGTTGTAGAAGATTCCGTTGGGGAAGTCTAATCTTGTTGATATTTAGGAACTTGCTTGTACCTTAGTTGAGAGAACATCTCTGCTGAGTTTAAAGAACTTTTCCGTAATTCAACCAGGGGAAATTTGTCGATATTTAGAACCTTATCTATAATTCAAACGAGGATAATTCAGTTGAGATTTAAGAACTGGTCAGGTCTTCGACTGAGGGAAGCATCTTCATCAAGATCTAGGATTGTCTGTTCTTCAATGGAGGATAATTCTATTGAGATTTTAGAACTCGTCCACATTTCGACGGAGGAAAATTGTCGAGATTGAGAACCTTATCTATAATTCAACCGAGAATAATTCAGTTGAGATTTAAGAATTGGTCAGGTCTTCGACTGAGGGAAACATCTTCATCAAGATCTAGGACTGTCTGGTCTTCAATGGAGGATAATTCTGTTGAGATTTTAGAACTCGTCCACACTTCGACGGAGGAAAATTGCCGAGATTAAGAACCTTATCTGTAATTCAACCGAGAATAATTCAGTTGAGATTTAAGAACTGGTCAGGTCTTCGACTGAGGGAAACATCTTCATCAAGATCTAGGACTGTCTGGTCTTCAACGGGGGATAATTCTGTTGAGATTTTAGAACTCGTCCACACTTTGACGGAGGAAAATTGACGAGATTGAGAATCTTATCTGTAATTCAACCGAGAATAATTCAGTTGAGATTTAAGAACCGGTCAGGTCTTCGACTGAGGGAAACATCTTCATCAAGATCTAGGACTGTTTGGTCTTTAACGGAGTATAATTCTGTTGAGATTTTAGAACTTGTCCACACTACGACAGAGGAAATTGTCGAGATTTAGAATCTTATCTATAATTCAACCGAGGATAATTCAGTTGAGATTTAAGAACTGGTCAGGTCTTCGACTGAGGGAAGCATCTTCATCAAGATCTAGGACTGTTTGTTCTTCAACGGGGGATAATTCTGTTAAGATTTTAGAACTCGTCCACACTTCGACGGAGGAAAATTGTCGAGATTGAAAACCTTATCTTTAATTCAACCGAGAATAATTTAGTTGAGATTAAGAACCGGTCAGGTCTTCGACTGAGGGAAACATCTTCATCAAGATCTAGGACTGTCTGGTCTTCAACGGAGTATAATTCTGTTGAGATTTTAGAACTCGTCCACACCACGACGGAGGAAAATTGTCGAGATTGAGAACCTTATCTGTAATTCAACCAAGAATAATTCAGTTGAGATTAAGAACCGGCCAGGTCTTCGACTGAGGGAAACATCTTCATCAAGATCTAGGACTGTCTGGTCTTCAACGGAGGATAATTCTGTTGAGATTTTAGAACTCGTCCACACTATGATGGAGGAAATTGTCGAGATTGAGAACCTTATCTGTAATTCAATCGAGGATAATTCAGTTGAGATTAAGAACCAGTCAGGTCTTAGACTGAGGAAAACATCTTCATCAAGATCTAGGACTGTCTGGTCTTCAACGGAGTATAATTCTGTTGAGATTTTAGAACTCGTCCACAATACGACGGAGGAAAATTATCGAGATTGAGAACCTTATCTGTAATTCAACCGAGAATAATTCAGTTGAGATTTACGAACCGGTCAGTTCTTCGACATGGCTGAGAACTTTAACTTTATCTTTCCTGAAAGGTAGAGGTCAGTCGTATGCAATGCATGATATATATCAAGCAATGATGTTCCCAAAATAAATGAGATTGTTTTGTATGACGCGTATATGCATGTATCATGATGTATGGAAATGTAATGTTTTTAGCTGGGGAAAATAAATCTCGGATAGCTGCTGGAGAAAAGAGTTGAATTCTTCGTTTCCGCTGGGGATAGCGAACGAAAATGATTGTGAGAATAAACCTGTAGGAGAGGATAACCCTATTGAGGAATAAAACTGACGAGGAGATTACTCTGTGGGGAAGAGATGCTCTGTTGAGGATTCCACGGATAAATTCCGATGGGGATGAATTAATGTTGCTGGTGATATCGAATCCTGTTAGGGACTGAATTCCTGTTTGTGAAAGGAAAGAACTCCGCTGGGGGTGATCTTTCAGTTGCGACTTCACTGGGGACAACCCTTTAGGCTCTAATAGGGATAATCCTTTGAGCTTTGCCGGGGACAATCTTCCTTTGAACTCGGCTGGGGATATTTATTTTTATACTCTGTCTGGGACAAACTTCCAGAGTCTACTGGGGATGATTCTTCAACTCCACTATGGAAGCTTTTTCAGACTGCGCTGGGAAAATTTTAAATCCACTGGGGATATCTTGATTCTGCCGGGGAATATTCTTATACTCCATTGGGGAATATTAAGACTGTCGGGGATATTAAGCCTTTTCAGTGTTGATGGTAGATAAACTCTGCTCGGGGAGAGAATATTACCGACTCATTCATTCACAGTTGCAAGTCTCAGCTGGGGAGAGATATCATTACTGTCTTACTCTGCGGGGAGTGAAAGTATCTTAGTCGTATTCTTCAGCTGAATTTACCGTCGTACCTGGTGGATAGAGCAACTGTATAGTTTGGACAATTTTATTGCCCCTGTTTCTGATATTACCAGTAATCGTCTTTTGTTTCGCATGTAAATATTTATGAGCAGCTATTAATGTCAAGTGCATATATCAAAAATGAAACTTGGACGTTCTTTACAAAACAAAACAGATAAAGGAAAAACAGCTTGAAATTTTTTCTAAAAATGAATTGTATTGATTCTGAAGTTTGGCCTGTAAATAGGCGCTTTTGTATAAGAGGCTGACGTCCTAGTAAGAGAACGCCGCCAAATAATAGAATTTACACAATTTGTGAAAAACTAAAAAAAATAGCTATGTGAATGATCCCATTGGGTTCCAACTCTACTATTGCCTTTATGTCCTCGAGCATCTCATCACTTTGTTACTGGTTGAAGGTAGATCAGATTGATTAGTGTTGTTCGAGCTTGATAGTCGATACCGAAGTCTGGATGCAAGGTGATCCAATGAGACATAGTGTTACGCTTTAATCCCTAATTTTTTCCTGGACCGCCCTTTCGGGTTTTCAGTCCATCGGGATACCATTTTTTGCCCAAGCCGCCTTTTCAGGTTTTCGACTTGCCGGGTGTACATATTTTTTCATTTTCATCCCTTATTTTTGCCCGAACCCTTTTGGTTCGCCGGGAAGCCCTTATTTTTGCCTAGTCCAGTCAACCTAGCGGGTCTTTGTTTATACGTAGTATCTTTTCACTATGTCTGCATTGACGGGGTGAGGAAGGTCGTCACCATCCATGGTGGTTAGAGTCATGGCTCCTCCTGAGAAAATATTCTTAACCATAAATGGCCCTTCGTAAGTAGGGGTCCATTTGCCCCTGGGATCACCCTGAGGTAAGATGATGCGCTTGATAACCAGGTCCCCAACTTGATACTCTTGTCGTCTAACTTTCTTGTTAAATGCCTTGATCATCCGTTTTTGGCACGTCTGACCATGACAAATAGTAGTAAGTCTTTTTTCGTTGATTAAGTTCAGCTGATCAAGCCGGGTCTGAATCCAGTCATCTTCGCTCAAACCTGCATCCTTCATAATCTGAAGAGAGGGTATCTGAACTTCAATGGGCAAGACTGCCTCCATGCCATAAACCAAGGAATAGGGTGTTTCCCCTGTTGACGTTCGTGCTGAGGTACGGTACCCATGAAGAGCAAATGGTAACATCTCATGCCAGTCTTTGTACGTCACTGTCATCTTCTGCACAATCTTTTTAATGTTCTTATTAGCTGCTTCAACAGCCCCATTCATCTTCGGCCGGTAAGGAGAAGAGTTGTGATGTTGTATCTTGAACTGCTTGCAGAGCTCAGTGATCATTTTATTGTTGAGATTTGTACCATTGTCCATAATGATCCTCTCTGGTACACCATATCGACAAATCAGATTGTGCCGAATGAACCGTGCCACGACGTTCTTGGTTACTATAGCGAAGGAAGCTGCTTCAACCCACTTCGTAAAGTAATCAATAGCCACAGGATGAAACGATGCCCGTTAGATTCCGTAGGTCTGATCTCGCCGATCATATCAATGCCCCACATTGCAAAAGGCCAAGGTTCTGTCAAGACATTCAGAGGTACTGGAGGTATGTGCTCCTTATCAGCATAGACTTGGCACTTGTGATAGGTCCGAGAATGCTGATAACAGTCGGCTTCCATAATGGACCAATAATATCCTGCCCGTAGGATTTTCTTTGCCATGGTGTGTCCACTGGAATGAGTTCCGAAAGTACCTTTGTGTAAATATGCCATGATCCTTTCTGCTTCATTCTTATCCATACAACGCAGTAGGGTCGAATCATGGTTACGTTTGTAAAGGATGTCATTGCTGATGAAGAACTTCACCGCGAACCTCCTCAGAAACTTCTTATCATTAACAGATGCACCCTCGGGGTATTCCTGAGCCTCAAGATACCTCTTCACCTCATGAAACCAAGGTTTATCTGCCACCTCTTCAGTCTCAATGTCACAATAATGTGCAGGTTCATCCAATCTTTCAATGATAATCTGGGGAGCTTCGTTGTCCCAATTGACTTTGAACATATAAGACATCGTAGCCAGCGCGTCCGCCAGTTGATTCTCCTCTCTTGGGAAGTGTTCAAAGGTTATCTCTTCGAAATGGGGAAGCAATGTCAATAAATACTCCTTGTAAGGAATAAGGTTTGGGTGTTTTGTATCCCACTCGCCTCTGATTTGACTGATCACGAGAGCGAAATCTCCGAAAACACTTAAGAACTTAATCCTTAGGTCAATTGCTGCTCGAAGACCCATAATGCAAGCTTCATACTCCGCCATATTGTTGGTGCAGTTGAAACATAGTCGGGCGGTGAATGGAGTACGAGAGCCTTTGGGAGATATAATCACGGCGCCAATGCCATTACCCAAAGTGTTTGAAGCTCCATCAAAGTACATAGACCATCGGGATCCTTCCTCAGGTCCTTCATCCAGTCCAGGTGTCTCACAGTCAGTCACTATTATGATATTCTCGTTTGGGAATTCAAAGTTCATAAACTGGTAATCATCCACTGCCTGATGTGCCAAATGGTCTGCCAACACACTTCCCTTAATTGCCTTTTGGGTCATATATTGGATGTCATACTCAGTCAAGATCATATGCCATCTCGCTATTCTTCCGGACAAGGCAGGCTTTTCGAAGATATACTTGATTGGATCCATCTTTGATATCAATAGAGTAGTGTGAGTCAGCATATACTGTCTCAGCCAGCGAGCAGCCCGTGCCAAAGCGCATCAAGTCTTCTTGAGCAGTGAGTATCGGGTCTCACAGTCGGTAAACGTTTTGCTAAGGTAATAAATAGCATGCTCTTTTCGGCCAGACTCGTCATGCTGACCCAACACACACCCCATTGAGTTGTCGAGTACTGTCAAGTATAAGATCAAAGGTCTCCCTTCAACTGGAGGCATCAAAATGGGTGGCTCTTGGAGATATTCCTTGATCCTTTTGAAAGCGGCCTGACATTCATCATTCCATCGTACCACTTGATCTTTCTTCAGTAACTTGAAGATTGGTTCACAAGTAGCAGTTAGGTGCGAGATGAATCGGACAATGTAGTTCAAACGTCCCAGAAAGCCTTTGACTTCTTTTTCTGTTCTAGGAGCCGGCATTTCCTGTATAGCCTTCACCTTTGCAGGATCCACTTGAATACCTTTATCACTTACGACGAAACCCATCAGCTTACCAGATCTCACCCCGAAGGTGCACTTGTTCGGGTTTAACCTCAGCTTGTACAACTTCAACCTGTCAAATAGCTTCTGAAGGTGGTCAAGGTGTTCTTCCTCAGTTTGAGATCTTGCAATCATGTCGTCAACGTATACCTCAATCTCATGATGGATCATGTCATGGAATAAAGAGACCATGGCGCGCTGATACGTTGCCCCAGCATTCTTTAGTCCAAAAGGCATGACTTTGTAGCAAAAGGTACCCCATTGAGTAACAAAGGTTGTCTTCTCCATGTCTTCGGGAGCCATTTTAATATGATTATAACTGAAGAAACCATCCATAAAGGAGAATACCTTATGCTGAGAAGTGTTGTCAACCCGAACATCGATATGAGGTAGAGGAAAATCATCCTTGGGACTTTCCCTATTCAGATCCCTATAGTCGACACACATTCGAACCTTACCATCCTTTTTCAGCACTGGAACCACGTTGGCCAACCACTGAGGGTAAGAAGTAACTGCTAGAAAACCGGCGTCAAACTATTTCATAACTTCAACCTTGATTTTCTCAGACATATCTGGGCGCATTCGGCGAACCTTCTATTTTACTGGAGGACAGTCTTCCTTGGTAGGCAATCGGTGAACCACAATATCGGTATCCAAACCAGGCATATCTTCATAAGACCAGGCAAAGATCTCAACGTAGTCACGCAGCATCTGAATCAACCGTTGTTTCACACTAAGCTCCAGGTTTGCACCAACCTTGACCTCTTTCTTGTCTTCCTCTGTACCCAGATTTATTGATTCCACGGGCTCTTCATGCGGCTGAATAGCCCTCTCTTCCTGGAGTAGTAGTCTAGTAAGTTCGCCAAGCACTTCACAATCATCTTTACCTTCGTCTTCGGCTAAGTTGATCGGACTTTCGAAGTCATAATTGGCAGTAGTAGAGTCGTTACCAGTGAGATCCATAGTAGATGTAGACCTGTATATGTGAGTGTGTGTAAAATAACTATTTTGCAATATATAACAAAAGAAAAACAAGGAGCATAAAATTTGAAATGCAAGAAACGTCCAATGCTTTTATTAATGATATATGTAGACGACACACATAAAGCCCTCACAAATGAAACCTCAGTGCCCCGGGTAAGACACCGGGCCGTAATGTTTAAAGCATTTTCTGTTACAAATTCAACACAAAGGGTCTCATTACTGGGTAACAAAAGAAATTTGGATGAAGTCCTTTGCTGTCCAGTTGCTTAGCCCTCCATCAGTAGTAGGATAGATCCAACTGTCGAAATCAGACTCTTCAATGTCGTCTTCAATGGCATTCACTCCTGAACTATTGATGAACAAGGGAGGCCTTCCGATCCGTGCATTCCGAACAGCCTTCTGAGCTTCTGCAGTGAAACCCAAACCAAACTTGTTAGTCTTATGTGCAAAATCAGGGAGTTGTCCCCAATTTGCACACCCACCTTTCTCGACAACAGCCGGGGCATCCTTGAAGGAAGCCATCTTCATGGGAGGATCTTCAACAACAGTCTCAGTTGATGCCAGCGTCTGGGGAACCTCTTCAAAATGTTGGAACAGGGTCTCAATGAACTCCCCATCCATCTCTACATATCGGAAAGAGTTGAGGTGGCTCACCATGTACTCCTTCTCTCCTTGTACTGTCATAATTTTCCCTTTCACCGGGTACTTTAGCTTCTGGTGGTGCGTAGATGTCACTTCCCCAGCTTTGTGGATCCATGGACGACCCAACAAACAAGAATAAGATGGCCGAATGTCCATCACATAGAATGTAGAGGTGAAAACCTGAGAACCAACCTTAATCGGAATATCCACTTCTCCGTGTACCATTCTCTTAGATCCATCAAAGGCCCTGACGACAATGTTGCTTGGTTTCAGCTCTAACCCTTCACAGTCCAACTGGTCTAGAGCTTTCTTAGGCAAAACGTTCAATGAGGAACCAGTATCCACCAATACATGAGCAAGAGTAGTGCCCCTGCATTCAATGGAGACATGCAGGGCATTCTTGTGATTCTTCCCCTTAGCAGTCAAGTCAGTTTCAGAGAAACCCAACCCATTATCAGCAGTCAAACTAGCCACGCAATCTTTAAACTGATCAGCTGATGTTTCTTGCGGTACGTGTGCAGTCTTCAGGAAAGCAATCAGAGCCTTGGCATGGGCTTCTGAGCATAGCAACAGTGACAACATAGAGATTTTGGATGGGGTTTGCCCCAGCTGCTCGACTACATTATAGTCACTCTTTTTGATAATATTCAAAATCTCCTCCATTTCTTGTCTAGAGGCTTCAACAGTAATTTTCTTTGGTGCTTCCGTCTGGGCAGGCTCACCGGTAGTCCCTTTGCCTCGAGCGTCAGATGACTCGGTAACAGGGGTAAGAATTGGAACTTGAACAGGGATAGCAGCAGGTACACTGGCAGGTGTGATAACAACAGGTTTCTGAACATTTGGTAGAGAGATATCAGGGGAGAAAAGTCTTCCGTTGCGGGTGACTTTGGTAGGCCCAACAATATTGCTGACGTCAGTATCAGCATCCAAATCTTGTTTAACTCCGTGATAATAAACATCAGCCCCGTAGTGCCAAGGGACAACTTTATCAAATGTATAAGGGATAGGCCCTGGAACAATGATGATCAATGGTGCGATTCTTGGAACAGGCGTAATTCTAACAGGCTTTCTCGTGGGAGCCTTGGAAGAATTGTCGAAAATGGTGATTATAGCAACTTCTTCAGTATGAACTAAAGGAACAACAGTCTTCTCAAACAGAATTTCTTTATTATCCATCAGGCGTTCGACACCTGACTTCAAAAGATGGCAACCAGTAGGTAGGAAAGAGCACATACGGCAACCTTCGTCACAACCCGGAAATAAACCGGATAGCAAAAGGTTCTTCTTCACAGTCATCAATGGAGTAGAAATATCCTTCACTGAAACCACAAACGAGTCTTCCTCTATAGCATTTACTCCATGCTTGGGCATAGGAGCTGTCACAACATTAGGTCTTTCAGGTGCTTCGAACTCAATCTCCTTAGCATCAATTAAGTCTTGTACCTTATTCTTCAAAACCCAACAATCATCTGTATCATGCCCCGGGCTATCAGAGTGAAAAGAACATCAGACATTAGGGTTGTACTTTGGTGATGTAGTGTTGGGATTCTGCGAGGCTTCCCTTGGAATCACTAAATTGGTTTTCAATAACTGTGGCAGAATATGAGATAAAGTCATGTTGAGCTGAGTGAATTGTCTTCGAGGCTTCTCGGCCCTTGGCTGATTGTTGCGCTGAGGAGCACTAGCAGGTCTTGAAATAACAACCGCATTAACAGCTTGACGGCGTTCAGGTCTATTCAGGCTTTTTGAGCTGTAAACAGCACTGGACTCCTTCTTAAAAGGCTTCTTCTCGGTGCCTGATGAAGCACCCTTCTGTATTTTATCGGATTTGATGCCAGCCTCAATCCTCTCCCCGGTCACAATCAGCTCTGTAAACCCGGATGAAGAACTTCCAATCAGATGGTTGAAATACAGACCAGACAAGGTCCCCAGAAACATGTCCACTAGCTCCCTATCAGCCAAGGGTGGTTGCACTCTTCCAGCGAGGTCCCTCCACTTCTGAGCATAATCTTTGAAACCTTCACCCGCAACCATAGACATACCCTGGATTTGGGTACGCGTGGGAGCAAGGTCGGCATTGTATTGGTACTGCTTGTAGAAAGTAGCAGCCAAGTCTTCCCAATTACGGATGCTAGCTCCTTCTAACTGGTAAAACAATTCAAGCTGAGTCCCTGAGAGACTGTCTTGAAAGAAGTGTATCCATAGGTTCTTGTCAGCGGTGTACGGCTGAATCTTCCTGACATACGACCGGAGGTGTAGTTTTGGACAAGAAACCCCGTCGTACTTAGCAAAGGCTGGTGCTTTGAACTTGTGGGGAATCACCACCCCATATGATAGAACCAGATCACCGAAGTCCAGACCAGGTACTTTCTGAAGTTCCATCGCACTCAAAAGATCTTTCAGTTGTTTGTATCTATCCTCGGCCGGAGGATACTGGTCTTCGTCAAAGTCAGTCTCGTTGTCTGAAACCACAGGGCTAGGAGCCCTCCTTTCTTCCTGATTATCTCCCCCTCCAAATGAGTGGGTCAAATCAACCTCTTCTCGCAAATCGTTTCCGAATCTGAGACCAATATTAAATAGGACCGTCTTCTTCTTCTTCTTCTTCTTCTTCTTCTTCTCTTTCAGGATAAGGGCCTTCAGATCTTGCTGACCCTTAGCTAGATTCATGAACAATTCCTGGAACTGGGCGTTTTGAGCCTGCAGAGCCTTGATTGCTTGTTCAGTTGATGGTTCAGAAGACATGATGCTGAAATAAACTGCGAAGAAGATAAGAGACCTGTAAAGGATACCTGTTATGAGGTGCATGGGAATGATATGTGCATGATATGATTTCAAAGACTTTTATGGATTCAAATTCGTAAACAAAAAATGAAACACACTTTTATTAGATAAACTTGAAATTCAATTGTTCAACAGATGCCTTTAAGGCGTTACAAGAAAGAAAAACTGAAAAGTAAATTAAAACTAGAAATAATCAACAGACAATCAGTGCTCCCATGGTCGTTTCTTGTCGGTGCGGACATAGTCATTGAGGATTCGCTCGTTCTCCAGCTGCCTTGTCAACTTCTAGATCTTCAGCTCTTGCTCGTGATACTTTTCTCGGTAAGTATCCCGCTCTTCTCTCAGCTGCATCCATGATCTCTTCAATGCCCCAAAGTCAGTAGGCATGTATGGGTGGAGAATGGTAGGAGGAACCCCCTCTTCGTCAGCAACTTCAACAATGATAGGCAAGACGGCTTCGTAGGGCATTCCCAACTTTTGGGCACGTATGCGAACCCATCGGAGGTATGGTTCCATTGGTAGAGAAGTCTTTGCACCCAGCTCGTGTGGATCAGACCTGTGTACTCTATCCCAAGCTCTTATGAATCTGCGGCATTGCTCGTCACTATCTCCTTGGAAATCAAAGACAATATTGGGCATTAGAAACTCATGAGGTCCTTCTCTTCTAGCTCTCCCACACTGACGTAAGGCCAAGCATGAATTATAAGTGATCCCTCCATTGGTTCCTATCAGTGGAACATTGGGGTATTCCCCACAACGATCAATAATAGCCACCTCGTCCATACCCTTAATAGTCCAAATGATGTCATTATGAGACAGAGACATAATCCGGTAAGCCCATCCCATGCCTTCCTTGTTCTTCAGAACTGATTTGGGGAGGTGAGAAATAAACTACCTCGCCAACAATGGAGCACATCACATCAAGGTTCCCCGCTTCCGAGCAGTACGGGCATAAAGCTGATGAAGAATGTCACCCAAGAGAGTGGGTACAGGATTACCAGACATGAAAATCTTCACCGCATTCACGTCGATGAAAGCATAAGAGTTAGGAAACAATACCAAACCATATATGAGAAGAGCCAGAATATCTTCAAATGCCTGGAAGTCTAGACTGTCCCAGAACTGATTAGCTTTACCGACCAAGAACTTAGTCAAAAATCCCTTTGCTCCACTACGGGTTTCCCAATTAGACATTACTTCAGCCTTTGTTAGATGGAGGGCTGAAGCAATCTCTTCCGACCTAAGGATCTTCTCCCAACCTGTGAACGGGGTCTGCTCCAAAATAGAGATACCGAGCAGATCAGAGAACTCTTCTAAGGTAGGGACCAACTGGTAGTCCTAAAAACTAAAGAAATGGTACAGTGGATCAAAGAACTGGACTAGGACACTCATCATCTGCTCTTCCAATTTGGAAGTGACCAAACCAAGAAGGTGCCCATGTCTTCTGATGAAGGAGGTAGTATTTGACATCTTTGCAACCAATTCTTTAAGCATAGTGGGAATCTGGACAAAGTTGATCCGAATGGTGTTCCTACGCATGGGTGCCATGACCTACAAAACAGAACAAAGATGAATCCCTCCTGTCTTTGAAATGGGTTAGTCCAATGCAAGATGCATGCAATGTCAATGATGTCATGATGTCATGATAGAAAACACACAACAAGTATCCACAAATAAAAAACATGGTAAAGGCACACAAGTCACACAGAGAGCCCTTAGATTTCAGGCTGGCAAGGAGTCTAGGTACTACCCTCTTTCAGTTCAGTTGGTTCAAACCTATCCTAAAAATAGTAATTGGGTTCTAGAGGATCTCAATATGACTTACTACCCTCGATCGGTCATAATTCCAGTTTAGCAATCTTTTCTTGCAGCCGGAATCATCACGAGAGTTTAGTCTCAATGAGTTTAGTATATTGCTACTGTTTTATGGCCAAGTTGGTCAATTTAAAGGTTCTAAGGTCAGTTGGTGCTTAATGACCCCTTAGCATACCCATATTCTCCTCGTTGCGCCACAAGGGATATCGGTACATACTAAAGTGCCACACCAATGTAGCTACTGCTTCAACCGTATCGGTCTATGCCGTACAGTTCCCTCACAGTTTATTACTACTTACCTAAAGGGTATCCCCCAGATTCGGGTTAGGATCTATAGTAACTCCGATTCAAGCCCACAAAGATAAATCATAAAAATCAAGCAATTGAAAACATTATGAACTATTCCTAAGGTACACCCCACTTATTAAGCATCCCCAGCAGAGTCGCCAGTTCTGTAATATGGTGGGAAGAACTGACTGTTTTTGGAATGCTGGTTTACGTTTTGCGTTTGTTTTTGCAAAATGTCGCCGTAAGCAAGAGTCTCCACCAACTTTTATTTATCCAACAAGGAAAGGAAAAAAGCACAGAAAAATTCCTTTTTCGAGATATTTCTCGGGTTCGGGGGGTAGATTATAAAAAGGGAAGGTGTTAGAACCCTTCCTATCCGTGGTTATCCACGGGCTCTTAGGTACTTGATCAATTGTTTTCAAAATTGCTTTCTTTGTGCTTGTGGGTTTGAAAAAAAGTTTGTTTGAAAACTTCGATTTAACTCTTGCTTCTGTCCTCAAGAGCGTATGAAGTGTTTTTGAAAACTTTGTTCGAAAAGTGTAAGTGTGAAAAGTTTTTGTTTTTTGAAAGAGCAAATATCTAAGAACCATCTGCCTACTCAAAAAAGGAATCGTTATATGCTATATTCCTTTAGACAATGATATCCTACTATTGATGAGTAGGTAGCACCGTCGTTGGAGTTTTAGGGTCAATTCAAATGCGGGACTTACGGTCACTAAAGTAATGTTAGGACACCTTAGCGGTAACCCTAATGTCTTAGATCATTTGTTTTTAGGCAACAATATCCGAGGCAACCATTTCGAGGCGACTATGATCTTTGGACAAGAGGACGACCTCTAAAGTGACTTATACTCAATGACCGCGTACGAAGGCAGCCAAGTGGGGTGTACCCTAAGAGTGTGCATGTGCGAGTGTGTTGTTTTCAGTTATTTTTATCTTTGTACATGTTAAGGGTGATATAAGTTGATTTTAGGTTAAAACATTCAGTCTTGTCATGCAAACCTATTAACAAACACCTAACAATTATAATTTGCGGGAAATAAAATGCAGAATTTAAATTACAAGGCGTCGGGTATTTACATCGCCAAAGACAAACCCTTTAAAAATAAATAAAGCGATAAAAATAATAAAAGGTCCTATTTATTATTACAAACCGGAATCAGATACATAATAGGATAAAAGAAAGTAAATCGCATGCGGGAAATTAAATCGGGCGCAATGTTCTAGGGTTTTGACCCTTTTTTGTTAAAGAAAAGATTTTTGGTTTTTTTGGTAATTTTTAATTTAAGAGAGAAATAAATTTTAAGTTAATTACTAAATTAATAAATTAGTTAATTAATAAAATAAATTATTTTTGGGTTTTTGGTATTTAAAGAAAGAAAATAAAATTAATTAATGTTAGTAAAAAACCTAATTAAATCTAATTGAATTTTAATTATTTACAAAAATGTGAAAGTTATTCTAATTAAAATTCTAAATCAATTAATTAATGTTTATTAATAAAAATAAAAGTTAGAATTTAATTTGATAAAGAAAATATTTTGTGGTTTTTTTATTTTAAAGAAAGGAACTTTAATTGGTTAGTAAATAAGCAAATAATATAATAATTAATAAAAATAAAATAAATGAAATAGAAAGAGAGAAAGGGGGTATGGGCCTGTATTGGGTGGTTTGAGAAGCAATCTGAGGCCCAAACGAGCTGGCCCTTTGCTGACTTTGTGAGATCTAGTGGGTGCACGTTGACTTGGTCTATGGTAGACCATCAACTTCTGGCCACCAGATTTGGCCTATGGCCATCTGGCCATCAGCTGCTTGAGGGTGTATGATGGGCTTCGCGCTTGGATCTGCATGTGATTACCTGAAGAAAAAATATATTGAGAAATTGGGGGGACCTGGGATTCGAACCCAGGTCCTGTAGACTAATGGATGTGTATGCTTGCCACTGGGACGCTTTGCTTCATTCGTTAGTAATATACAAAATAATTATAATATACACAAACAAGTCAATATGCCAACAAACAAAAAAAAAACGTGCGAATTATTTGAACCGGCCAATCAGAGGAAGACACGATCTCGTCCCTGTCCTCAGACCTGTAACAAAGTTACCTGCGGATTTGAATCCGCAGCTAAAAGCATAGGCCATTCCTAAAATTCATCTCAAGCTACATAAATTCATTCCAAGGCCATGGTTGCATTCGTCTCCCTCTTCCGGTCATGCTTGTAGCCATTATTAAGGATGATTTTATCTGAAACAAAAAACCCTAAAACAAGATGCAAAACCCTAACATTGGTGTTTTGCGCCACAGAGCATATAAATGAAATTTAATAATGCAAAAGGCTTGGAAATGATCTGGTGATTACAAATATGTCATTAATTCATTGTAACAATGCATAATTTTTGAAATACGAAACCATGTACATAAGGGAATCGTGTGACACTTACAGCGCTTTGTGGTGTGTGAGAACACTTGCTTTGGATTGGTTTTGCTTCAGTAAACGTCCAGGAATCGATTGGGATGCTTCTTGGCTTCTGAAAACACCTCTAGGCACGATTTTGATCTCAAGCTTTTTACCACTTTTTTCAAGTTTTGTTCTCTCTATGCTTGCAGACTCCAACCTCTATTTCGTGTACTTTGGCTTCTTTATGTATTATGGAATGTGCTAGGGTAACAAATTTGGATGGAATCCCTCTAAATCAATGCCTTATGATTTCATTTGAGTCACCCTTTAAAGCTTGCCAAACTTATAAAATCTCCATCTTTTTGTACATGATATGGTGAGCTACGAATTTGATGCTGATCATGATGATAATTAAGACCTGAAACAACCAAGAAGATCTTAAGTAATCAATATTTGGATTTTATATGATTTAATTTGATTTAAAATGAAATAATTCAATAAGAAATCAAATAAAATAATAAAAAATAAATATGATATCAAGGCTGAAGCTAGGACACGTGTGCAATGGTGCAAGCTCAAATCAAGTAGAAAAGAATGGGCCTATTTGATAAAATTTGAAGTTTTGGGGATAGTTGACTTTTGGCAATTTTGCAAAAATGTCCAACTTCAAGAATGCATAACTTCTTCAATTTTGAACTTTTGGAAGTGTTCTTGGACTTTTTAGAAAGCTTGATATGTCCTATAACCAACCCATTTGGTCTCATATCAAATTGATATTCTATGCTCAAGTTATAAGCTTTGGCAAAAAGGTGTTTTTGTTGACTTTCAAAAATGACCTATAATGTCCAAATTTATAACTTCTTGTGAGTGCATTTATTGATCTTGGGGTGTGATGAGGGATTGTAGGAAATTTCATCCTATTAAAAATGAGATTTGTATGGGTCATTTATCATAAAGTATGAGAAAGTTATGCTTGGTCAAAGTTGAGTTGACTTTTCCTGCAAAACCCTAATTTAGCAACTTTTGAGTCTTGATGAATTTTGAGCAATCCTTGATGAATCATGATCAACCCTTGATCAAATGATTAAATATACTTCAAAATGAGAATGTTGACAAAAAATATTGAAGTTTGACTGTTTATAGGTCACAGTTGACTTTTGCCCTAGCACGGTCGATTTTTGGACCCTTTGAGCAATTGACTGAGCATACTTCCTCTGCAAGGCTTGAAATTTGACATGGATGATCTTGAGAACATATTAAGACAATGGAGATAACTTGAGGTCATTTGTACTCAAGGATCTTGATGCAACACAAAAGCCTAATTTGGGGAAGACTGCCTTAGGAGATGATTGTCTGTCCAACTTTTGAGCAAGCTTGAGCCACTTGGAGATTTTTCTTGCAATGTTTTGAGAAATATGAGAGGGAAAATTTTTGGGTACAACACCATTCTTATTGCACTAAATTTTGTTGGAGCATGATCTTTATATCATGTCTCAAAACAAATGGTGCATAGATTGCTATTGACAAGCCTCAAAATAGGTGCGACTTCTATATAAGTCCACTTACAATTGCTTAACATAGTGCTATATTTTGTCCCGATTCGAATAAATGATCATTCGTGGCCCAAACTTATGATTGCAATCCCAAGTATGTTAATTTGATCTCTTTGATCCAATAACCTTGAGATTCATTGTGTGGAGGCTTTGGTTCTACCAATCCTCTAATGGATCTACAACACCTTTGGTCAATGCGGATCACTTAAACATCGTTGATCATTAAATGGTACTTGTAAGAATTACAAATGGATGATATACTTGACAAAAAGCAAATGCAACTTGTTGTGTGGAGGCTTTGGTTCTACCAATCCTCTAATGAGTTCCAAATGCAAGTTTCAAGATGGTCATCCAACTAACCACTAATTATTGACTTGTTTTACCTTATGCTTTTATTCTTTTTTATGCTTTATGTACTATTTACTTTTAGCATTTACATTTCATGCCATTTTCATCTTTGCTCATTTGAGCATTTATTTTCTTGCCATTTTTTCTTTGCTCACTTGAGCTTTCTTTTCCTTTCTTAAGATACTTAATAATCAACATAAACCCTAAAAAATCTTTAATGGAACTTGGACTATTTGGTTACTATCATTGGCATTATGGAGCATGGGACTTTTTCCTTGGACTTAGGATTAGAAACCTTGGCCTATCTTGGAGACCTTGTGATCTTATCTTATTATTTTGTCTGGAGTCCTTGAAGTTTACCTCAAGACATTGGGTTGCTTGTTTGTATTTTGTGTGCAGGTTTTGTGATTACATTCTCTGTTTGTAATATGGAATTCACCCGTATACAACCGTTACTCTGCCCAATTTTTATGAAGACTTAATACACTTGAAGTTTGGTTCTCTCAAGAGGTCTAGTATCCTTGCTTGCTTGGTTTCAATCCAAAGAATGGGAATTCTATCTTGACACATAATGTCAAGTTTTGGCTTCTTGTTGGTTAGATGGTTCTTATCCCGAGCTTTTACTTTATGCTTTAAGATAGTCTCTTCTTCTCCTCCCATCTTCTTTAATTTCAAAAATCTTCTCCCTCCTTTTGAAAACTCTTCTTGTTTTGGAACTTAAACCACTTTTATAATAAACTTGGACTTATGTCCATGCATTTTCAAAATATTTTCATAAATAAACTTCAATCAATTTAATAATACCGTGACATTTTTTCTGTGAGAAGACTAAAAGTCAATCAATCTCATTTCAAACCATTTTGCCACTTTGGCTTTTTTATCTTTAAACATTTCTCAAAAGATTAGACTCTTGTCAATCCTTGTAGTGATGCAAAAAACTATACTTCTACAATATGTAGTGAAGTGAGATATTTTCCACTTGGGTGTTGAGTGAGGCATTGTTGATTTTAAAATCCAAGCCATATCCTCCACTTTGAGATGATGCAAATTCTCCGTTCTCGTGATTGTGGGTAGTAAGTATGTTTTCCACACGGACAATGACGATGATGTCTTATCTCTTAAAATTAACCAACACACTTGTGTTTCAAATTTTTAAAAGAGGAACTACGTGTACCCTGATCCCCTATTGCACGAAAGGTGGTACGTAGGCACTAAAGGTTCACAACCGAGGCGGGTGCAAAAATCATAAAAAATATTTCTCTTCTCACCTCCACCATATATTTCTATACAACACATTTTTATAGCCAAAATATACAGATTTTTCAAAGAGGTTCCTACGAAGTACCGTAGATGTTTAGGGTGCTAATACCTTCCCTTTGCATAACCAACCCCCTTACCTTGAATCTTTCCCCCTCTTTTTTGGTTATTCTCTCTTTTCCCATTCCTTTGGAAACAATAAAGCGCAGTGGCGATTTTTATTTTTGATTTGTATAAAATCTAGTCAATCCAATGGCTTAGTCTTGAACATTTCTACCGCTACAGGAAAATGGAGACTTCACTGGGAAAAGATTGACCTCTTGCTGGTCCATCCCTAAGTGGATTGAGCCTATCTTTGTTTATATTTGTATATGTGTTATTGTTGTTTATGTGTTATATTTTGTATATATGTTTGTTTGGATTTTCCTGGTTTTCAGGGTGCTTGGTGATTACTCATAAGTCCTATACCCAGACTTGTGCAAACTTTAAGATACGATGAGAGTTATAGTCATGTTAACTTTGAGAGAGTACTCCTAAAAAAGGAGGCATGAGATCCCCGACTCAATGGAGGCCCCTTTGACTATAGTGTCGTTTACCGAGTGATCAGGAAGACGTACTGCTTTTTACCTGGGAGCCTGCTGAAACTGAGGACCGTAGAATACCAAACCCATCTTGGCCTTTTAGGTGTAGTGCGGAAGCTGTGACGGAGTAATCCGGAAATAGTTGTCACGCGATACTACGCTCGGACGAGTCTTTCTTGAGAATATTACTAATTACCGAGTTAATCGGGAAGTTGGTAATATCCGAAGGAAGGATGTAGACTCTGGGAACCTCTAGAACCTTATTCGGCAGGTGATAACTTTTTAGACCAACACCTTATGGGTAGTACCTTCGACCTCATGCTCGTGACATTGAACCTATGAATCCTATATGTGTGATCTTGTGTGTGATTTTTGCATCATGCATCCATGCACTCATAAGCATCTTTTGAAGAAAACAATATTTCAAGGGATTTAAAGGTTGACTATTTGTGAATATCTCAGGTACTTTTAACCATGGATTCTGGAAAGAGAAAGACCGGGAAATACAGTTTCAAGGATCCCAAGATAGATGAGTTGGTCATTCTAATTCCAGAGATCGAGTGTTCTGCATAATTTCGGAAGAAGTATGGATCCATTATTCCTCTCATGAAGCTGAAGATGAAGGAGGGTATTCTCTCGACCTTGGTCCAATTCTATGATCCGATATATCACTACTTTACTTTTCCCAATTATTAGTTGATGCCTACACTGGAGGAGTATTCTTATCTATTGGATTTACTTGTTACCAATTGTGTTCCTTTTACTGGTTTCGAGGGTGAGCCAAAACCACATGAGATTGCTGCTATGATTCCTCTGGGGAAGTCTGAGGTGGAAGCCCATATGACTACTAAAGGAGGGATTAGAGGATTACAATCTCAGTTCTTATTGGAGAAAGCTCGTTACTTTGCCAGAATGAAGAGTACGGTTGCTTTTGAGGCCATCTTTGCTCTACTTGCTTACGAATTGTTCTTATTTCCTAATATGGACAAGTTTTCCGACATTAATGCTATTAGGATTTTCATGATTGGAAACCCAGTTCCTACACTGCTAGGTGATGCTTATTACTCTATTCATCTTCGGATTTCTTATCATGGGGGAATGATTATCTGTTGCACGCCTTTGTTGTACCGGTGGTTCATCTCTCATATGCCAGAGTCTGATGCTTTTTGGGATAAACCGAATAGCATTCATTTGAGTAGTTTCTTTTTGAAGGAAGGAGAAGACCATAAGGAAGCTATGGAGTAGATTACGAAGGCCTGGCGTCACATTCATAATAAGAGTAGGAAGGATTTGGGACCTAGGGGTGCTGTTTCTTTGGAGCCATATCTTCGGTGGGTCCGATCGAGAGTTATTCAGTTGAAGATTTCGTATATCCAGGAGACACCCATGCCTGATCTATTTGTGAAGACCATTCCTCCCTTATTAGATGATTTAGAAGAGCTACAACTTTGGTTAGGATGCAACAGGAAAGGGATGCTTGGAAGAACAAGTTCCAGACTTTAGAGGGTTCCTACAGAGAAGACTTGAAGGAGAAATACAATTTGATCGAGATCCTTGAGAGTCGAGCGGTAGAGTCTATGGAGAGGAAAGGGGATTTATTTTCCCCTAAGCCTCAAACAGGTGTTGATTACTCACTTCCTGATCCAGATGATTGGAAGGAGGTTGCCATTAGACATGTGGAAGAAAACCAGAGGTTGAGGGCTCAGATTGCCAGGCTCACAGGGAAGCTCCAGCGTACCGATTGATCTCCATCAATTCTTTTTCTCAGGATTTTAGATTGTATTTTCATATTGTACTTGGGATCATTGAAACTTGTAATCCATTTTGAAGTTATTATAATAAAAATTTTCAATATTTCAAAAGCTTTATTACTTTGATGCTTGCAATATGCCTATAAATCTTAAATCCCTTAAAATATTAAATAATGAAGTAAAAATAATCATATGCATTGCACATCATGCATCATATTACACATATTTATTTAATTTGTTATGCATACCCAAGTGTCTTACCAAGCTTCTTTACTTCATTCAGCAAGCTGACTAATCACTACAACACTCGGGCTAATTTCAAAAAGAAGATGGACAACTTAGAATAGGAGAATCGCGAGCTGCGCGAAGAAGTTTCTGCTTTGAAGGCCGGCTTGGCCAATTTGACTACTCTGATGGAAGCTCTGGTGGTTGCTCAGAATCAGCCACCGAGTATTCAACCTCAACCAACAAGGGCAAATACAGAAGTTCTGAATGTTCATGTATCTGTAACTTCGGCTGTTGTTCAAAACTGTATGCCTCAAGATTATCCATGGGGAATGCTAGAGAATTTCGCACTTGAAGGTTTCAATCTTGGCCCTCAAGATGCTCCAGTGGTTCATACTATTGTTACTCCAGCACCTCCTGTGGTGCATATTGTTCCTGCTGCACCTCCTTCGGTGAATTTGGTTTCGTTTGTTAATGATGATATGTGTCTTCCTTTCCCTCCGCTGAGTGAAGACTTGGGTCTCTATGACAGAATGGATGACTTTCAGGAGCAGTTTGATAGAATGCAAAGAGAGATGAAGGCTCTGAGGGGAAAAGAGCTATTTGGGCAAAATATGAATGAGCTATGTTTGGTCCCAAATGTTAAGATACCTGCTAAGTTAAAGGTCCCGGAGCTTGAGAAGTATAAGGGCAACACTTGTCGTCGTGCTCACTTGGTAATGTATGTGAGGAGAATGTCTACCCACACTGATGATCAGCGTCTGCTGATTCACTTTTTTCAGGATAGTTTGACTGGCGCAGAACTGAAATGGTATATGAGTTTGGACAGCGCCAACGTCCATACTTTTAATGATTTTGGAGAAGTGTTCATCAAACAATACAAGTAAAAATATGGACATTGCGCCCGACCGTGACCAACATAGGGCCATGGTTCATAAAGACAGGGAATCGTTCAAAGAGTATGCGCAAAGATGGCGCGAAGTAGCTGCCCAAGTGATTCCTCCCATGGAAGAGAAATAAATGACTAAGATTTTTCTGAAGACGCTGGGAGCTTTCTACTACGAAAGGATGGTAGGAATGGGTATCCTCTTAGAAGAGGCTCTAAAAGAAGGCCGTTTAACGAAGAGTGAAGGATTAAGAGGTGTGAAGAAGCCATCTTATGGGTTTAGCAAGAAGAAATAAGGGGATGCAAATGTTGTTATACAAGAGAGGAGGAAAAATGCTCCTAGAAGGAATTATCAGCATCACCAGCAAGTCGCCTCAGTTACTCCTGTGATGGGTGCCGCTCCGACTACCGTTGCTTATCAAAGACCGTCCCAGCAGGGGAACCAAGGGAATAATCAGAGAAGATATAATTATGTCCCTATTCCCATGAGCTATGCAGAGCTACTATCGACATTGATTCAGAAGAAGTTGGTCCAGACACGACTACCTCCCGCCATACCATCACCATTGCCTTGGTATTACAAGGCAGACCAAACGTGTGCTTTTCATCAGGGAGCACCAGGGCATAGTATTGAGAATTGTTATCCTTTGAGGACTGAAGTGCAAAGGTTGGTGAAGTCTGGAATTCTATCTTTCAAGGACATGGGACCTAATGTGAAAGATAGTCCTCTACCCAAGCACGGGGGAGTAAATGCTGTAAATATGGTGGCCGGTTGTCCAGGCGACTTCCAGATTTTTGACATTAATCTGGTTAGAGGAGATTTGGTGAAAATGCACGCAGACCTCTGTAAATTCAGCTACTATACGCATAACCACGTCGATTGTGCTGTTTGCAGTACATACATACAGTATTGCGAGAAGATAAAGGTTGATTTACAGGAGATGATGGATGGGAGCTTAATCCATATAATCAGGCCTAGGGAAGAGTATGAAGAGGAAGTGAATATAGTTTCCGGATGTCCTGGTGAATTCATAATTTTTGATGTGGAGTATTTGAATGAGGATCTCATGCAGTTGCATGCTACCTTCTGTCGTACTGCTGGTCAGGTGGAACACCAATATGGGTCTTGCATAGTTTGCTATCGAGACCCCCGAGGATGTTCAATTGTGAGGGAGGGTATTCAGTTGCTGTTAGACAATGGAACTATCAAGATCACAAGTCAGAGGGATGATTATCATGAGATTGATATGGTTGAAGCTTGTTTAATGGAAGAAGAGTCAGAGGAAGAGTATGCCTCCACGGATGAGTATTTCTCTTCAGACGAAGATTTATTTCCCAGAAATGACTTTTTGATGACTGATTGGGTTGAAGAAGGGGTAAACATCATTGTGCCTTGTTTTGGTGCACCAGCTCATTTGGAAGTGGAATACCATAGCAAACTAGTTGTTACCCCATTAGTAATTAGTTTTCTAGGTTTTATTCCCTACAAATCAGATAAAGTTGTGCCTTACAAATACAAAGCTACAATCTTAGAAGATGGGGTGGAAGTTCCCATCTAGCCAATGCCTGATGTTGGAAATATAGCTGAAAATAGCAGGGTGACCCGTAGCGGTCGTGTGTTGTTGCTGGAAAGAAAATTACTGAGAATGATGATCCTAAGAAGGCTACAGGAGAGACTAGTGGATCTACATTAGAGAAAGAAGTGGATGATATTTTGAAGATAATTAAGATGAGTGACTACAGAATTGTAGATCAGCTACTGCAGACTCCTTCAAAGATATATATCCTAGCTTTATTAATGAATTCCTCCGCTCATAGAGATTCACTGATGAGAGTACTAGCCCAAGATTTTATGGAGAGTGACATGTCATTAGATCAATTTAGCAGCATAATTGGAAACATTACATCATTTAACAACTTTAGTTTCTGCGATGATGAGTTACCAGATGAAGGGAGGAATCACAACCTGGCCCTCCATATATCCATGAACTGTAAGAATGATTCGCTATCCAATGTGATAATTGATAATGGATCCGTGTTGAATGTTATACCGAGGAGTACTCTCATGAAGTTAAAGTATCAAGGAGCACCTATGCGCCCGAGTGGCATCATTGTGAAGGAATTTGATGGGTCGAGGAAATCTGTCATCGGTGAAGTGGACTTACCCATCCATATAGGACCACATTTGTTCCTGATAACCTTCCAGGTCATGGACATTATTCCCGCATATATTTATTTGCTAGGACGGCCATGGATACACGAAGCAGGGGTTGTCACTTCAACTCTACATTAGAAGTTAAAGTTTGTGCATGAAGGGAAGGTGGTGATCATAAATTGGGATCAGGCGTTGTTGATATCTCACTTGTCCTCTTTCAGTATTTTAGAAGCGGGTGAGGCTGCTGTTGGAACCCAGTTCCAAGCCCTATCCATTGACAACATAAGGAGAAATGAGAATTTTGTGGTTTCGCTGAAGGACGCGCGGCAGGTGGTGCGCAATGGTAATAATACAGTTTGGAGACGAATTGTGGATCCACCCGTGAACAAGAACATAACTAGTTTAGGTTTCTCTTCGAAGAATGACAAAGGAGAAAGTTTGAAGTCAAAGTCTACTGTGAACAGTTATCATGATGTTTTCTGCAGCGGAGGCTACTTCCATCCAATTGATTCTGGAATTAATGCTATTGAAGAAGATGAAGCAGGGCAGGAAGTACCGAATTATGTGACGCATGTAGTCAGAGTTCAGAACTGGGTCACCATTGATGTTCCTTATTGCATACATGTTTCAAAGTAATTTGTTTTGTTAATCTCTTCTTTCTTGAAAAAGATTTCACTCTGCCCAAGGTGGAAGTATTAATGTTGTAGGGCTTATCTGTTTGTTGTGACTTTTAAGATCATTAATAAAAGTTGTCTTTGCTTCCCAAATTATGTCTTTATTTTCTGCTTTTTCTTGGAAAATGGTAATAAAAAAAACCCTTTAAAATAAATAATAACTGAAAATTAATCTGCATGATCACTTGTTATATGTGTCAGTTTCTAAAAGAAATCATAAATCATATGTGTAGATTAATTAAAAAACTCGTTGAGTACAATGACCCTGCACCCTCTCCCAACTTTGAATGTCGTGTGTTTGGGGCTGAAGAAGAAGATTATGATGAGATTCCAGAAGAGGTCTCACGGTTGCTTGAGCATGAGGAAAATACCATTCAGTCATATAAGGAACCTCTAGAAGTGATTAATTTGGGTTCAGAAGAAGATCCGAAGGAAGTCAAGATTGGAGCATCGTTGCATCCCGATGTAAAGAGCGGGTTGATTGAGTTGTTGAAAGAGTATGTGGATATTTTTGCTTGGTCTTATCAAGATATGACTAGTCTAGATACAGATATTGTCGAGCCTCGTTTGCCGTTGAAGCTAGATTGTCCGCCAGTTAAACAAAAGTTAAGAAGAACCCACCCAGATATGGAAGTAAAGATCAAAGAGTAGGTCCTAAAGCAGATTAATGTTGATTTTCTTGTGACGTCAGTGTATCCTCAATGGATTTCCAATATTGTCCCAGTACCGAAAAAAGACGAAAAAGTCCGCATGTGCGTAGATTACAGAGATCTAAATAAAGCTAGTCCAAAAGATGATTTTCCTTTGTCTCACATTGACATGTTAGTGGACAACACAGCAAAATTCAAAGTATTCTCGTTCATGGATGGATTTTCCGGGTATAATCAAATAAGAATGGCTCCAGAGGACATGGAAAAAACAACGTTTATCACACCCTGGGGAACATTCTGTTACAGAGTGATGCCCTTCGGGTTGAAGAACGCTGGTGCAACGTACTAGAGGGCTATGACAACCCTATTCCATGATCTGATGCACAAAGAAATCGAAGTGTATGTTGATGATATGATTGCCAAGTCCCAGACTGAAGAAGGGCATATAGAAGATTTGTTGAAGTTGTTTCAGCATTTGAGGAAGTATCGTCTCCGCTTGAATCCAAATAAATGCACCTTCAGTGTTCGATCGGGGAAATTGTTGGGTTTCATTGTTAGCCAGAAAGGAATTGAAGTTGACCCTGATAAAGTCAAAGTAATTCAAGAAATGTCAGCACTAAGAACTGAAAAGCAAGTCAGAGGTTTCCTCGGGCGTTTGAATTATATTTCCATATTTATTTCCCACATGACTGCAACATGTGAACTGATCTTTAAGTTGTTAAAGAAAGATAAAGGTTGTGTGTGGACAGATGACTTCCAAAGGGCATTTGAGAGTATTAAAGAATATATGCTTGAACCTCATATCTTGCTCCCTCTTGTAGAAGGAAGACCGCTGATTATGTATCTAACAGTGTTAGATAAATCCATGGGTTGTATTCTAGGACAACAGGATGAAACATGGAAGAAGGAGTTCACCATTTATTATCTCAGCAAAAAGTTCACTGATTATGAGTCGCGGTATTCCATGTTGGAAAAGACATGTTGTGCTTTGGCCTGGGCAGAGAAGCGTTTGCGGCTGTATATGTTGAGTCATACCACTTGGTTGATCTCCAAAATGGATCAAATCAAGTATATTTTTGAAAAGCCTGCTATTACCGGGATAATTGGCCGCTGGAAGATGTTGTTATCTGAATATGATATCGAGTACCGCACTCAAAAGGCTATTAAAAGTAGTGTGTTGGCAGATTACCTTGCTCACCAATCGGTGGAAGATCATCAGTCTGCAGAATATGATTTCCCCGATGAGGATGTAATGTTCCTAAAACTGAAAGATTGTGATGAACCATTACCTGAGGAAGGCCCTGACCCTGAATCTCGTTGGAGTATGATATTTGATAGAGCGGTGAATGCTTATGGTAAAGGAATTGGTGCTGTGATTGTCACTCCTCACAGATCCCACATTCCTTTTACTGGGAGGTAAACATTCGATTGCACTAATAATATGGCAGAATATGAGGCTTGCATCATGGGTCTTAAGGAAGCTATTGATCTCAGAATCAAAATTCTAGATGTGTATGGTGATTCAGCTTTGGTAATAAATCAGATTAAAGGAGAATGACACACTCGTCACCTTGGCTTTATCCCTTACAAAGATTATGCTAGAAGATTATTACCCTTCTTCAATAAAGTTGAATTTCATCACATCCCTAGAGATGAAAATCAAATGGCGGATGCTCTGGAAACTTTGGCTTCCATGTACCAAGTGAATACTTGGAATGATATACCACGAATTATAGATCGACGGCTGGATAGGCCCGCTCATGTGTTTACGACAGAGAAGGTAGCAGATGAAAAACCTTGGTATTATGATATCAGGCATTTTCTTCAGACTCAGGAATACCCGATTGGTGCATCGAGAAAGATAGAAAGACACTGAGAAGATTGGCAGGCGGTTTCTTCCTCAGTGAAAATGTGTTATACAAGAGAAATTATGACATGGTCTTGCTCAGATGCGTGGATAGTCACGAAGAAGACATGTTGATGCATGAGATTCATGAAGGTTCATTTGGCACTCATGCTAATGGACATTAGAAGGCTAAAAAGATGCTAAGGGCAGGTTATTATTAGCTAACAATGGAGTCTTATTGTTACAAATTAGAAAAGAAGTGCCATAAATGCCAGATCTATGCAGACAAGGTCCATGTGCCTCCGACACTTCTCAATGTGATTTCCTCCCCATGGCCTTTCTCTATGTGGGGTATTGACATGATCGGGATGATAGAACCCAAAGCTTCGAATGGGCACCATTTTATCTTGGTAGCAATTGACTACTTCACCAAATGGGTAGAGGCTGCTTCATATGCCAATGTTACCAAATAGGTGGTTGTGCGTTTCATCAAAGATGATCTTATATGCCGGTATGGTGTGTCGAGCAGATCATCACCGACAATGGCTCGAATTTGAACAACAAGATGATGACAGAACTGTGTGAAGGATTCAAGATTGTCCATCATAATTCACCTTCATACAGGCCAAAGATGAATGGAGTTGTTGAAGCTGCTAATAAGAATATCAAGAGAATTATCCAGAAAATGGTTGTTACTTATAAGGATTGGCATGAAATGCTCCATTTTGCTCTGCATGGATATCGAACATATGTTTGCACTTCAACAGGAGCAACCTCGTTCTCCCTGGTGTATGGAGTGGAAGTTGTACTCCCTGTCGAGGTAGAGATTCCCTCTTTGCGTGTGATAATGGAAACCAAATTGACAGAGGCTGAATGGTCCAGAACAGGTTTGACCAATTGAATTTGATTGAGGAAAAGAGATGACAGATATATGTCATGGGCAGTTATATCAGAAAAGAATGAAGAAAGATTTTGATAAAAAGGTCAAACCTCATGAATTCAGAGAAGGCGACCTCATGCTCAGGAAGATCATGTCTTTCAAAACTGATTCTAGGGCAAGTGGACTCCCAATTTTGAAGGCCCGTATGTTGTCAAGAAAGCCTTCTCTGGAGGTGCATTAATTCTTGAAACTATGGATGGCAAGGAGTTCCCATGTCCCATGCATGCTGACGCAGTCAAGAAATACTTTGCCTAAAGAAATAAAAGAACAGCTTGCTAAGTTGAAAACCCGAAAGGGCGGCTCAGGCAAAAAGGAGCGTCTCGGTAGGCGAAAACCCGAAAGGGTGGTCTAGGCAAAAATTAGAGACATAAGCAGATAAATTTCCCGCTAAGTTGAAAACCTGCAAGGCATCTTAGGAAAAAGTTAGGGATTTTCTTGGTAAGTAACTACGTCAGAAAAGACTTGATCGTTGAAGCAACAATCTTCTCGGATCCTCACCATACATCAATAAAAGCTGTTGCTCAGATTTAAAAAGTTGCCAGGGGGGATAGTGGTAATTGTATCTCAATGTATCTTTTCCATTATGTATTACCATTTTCCAAACATTGTAATCATCCATGGAGTCTCGCCATTCGTAGACTACCATTCTATTAATGAAATTTGAGCTTTTACCCAATTCTTTGTGTTCTTATTTTATTTAGCTTGCAAAGACTCCATTTATTACTGATAATAACTTTTAAAGAAAAAAGATTAAAAAACAAAATTGTTTTTTTCAAAAAAGAGAGATCTTTACAATTCAATTTACTTTGAGATTTGTGATGAAACAATGACAACAAAAATAGTGATCCCGGAAATGAACAAACTCCAGTTGTTTTGAGAAGATTTACTTCCTTCATGAAGGTTCTCTCATGTCATTTTGCTGTATGTGCACGATCTTTGTATGTTTCTCAGGTGGTTAAAGACGATACCAATTGGTGTAAGGTGTAGTATTGGGTTTGTAATCCCATTATCCCCAGTCAAGTCTTGGTTCACTTTTGATTTTCGGTTTGCATGGTCAGAAGCCTCTGTCCAGATTCCCCAATGAAGTCTTCCCTCATATAATGAAAGGTTTTATTACCTTGGTGTGCTGAGTTGTCGCTCTTTCTGCAGTATTGGCATTATTGTTGGTATTTATTTTCCAAGCAACTAGACCAGGGCAATATCTTTTCTGAGAAGTGTTGAAATGATTATCAACCTTTGGGTTTTCACCCTCCAAGTGCTGGGTTTGATTTAAAATACCCATGAGTTTGACCTCTTTCTATAATGTTGACTTCTTGATCCCCCAGAAAGGCTATCCCAGGGCATCTTTTGTTGGAATAAGTTTTCATGATGTAAAGTTTCAATCCGCATTTTTTCTCCAGGGAGGTAGGCTCGAATTCCCCAGTGAAGTTTGATTATTTCGGGTCAGTCTGCTTTATTTGAGGCTGGTCTTGCAATCTCCAGTAGGCATGTTACTTTCGGAAAAACTAGTTTCTCTATTGAAGTCGGAAGAAGGATGTTCTATCCCGATATCAGTTTGGTTTATCTACCTCTGAATTTTGTTCTCTTTAGTAAATATAAAGGCAATCAATAGGTTTGTTTCTGCGGTTGGCCTTTACCTTTCTTGGAATGATCTTTCTGGTTAAAGTTTAGCCAAGTGTTGTTAGTACTGAGGCAGATTTGTTTGTTTGTTCTTATTGATTGTGTATCCGTTTTACAAGTGTTGTACCCCAAAATTTGCACTCTCATTCTATCAACTTATCTCATCACAAGGCTCTTTGAACTCAAGATCAGGCTAGGGTTTGCTCTGCTCAAGACATCTCCTTGCACTATTGACCTAAATTAGGGTTTGAGTTTGCACAGAGAATTTCGGACTTCCAATGCCCAAAGTGACTTTCATACTTCATGTTGGACTTATAAGTTTGTCCATACCAAGTTTCAAGCCTTGAATCAAATTTTGCCCAGTCAATAGAATAGTTGACCTAGAAATCAGCTGTATTGGGGAAAAAGTCAACTGTGCCAATTTACAGTCAAACCTCATGAATTTTGACCCACATCAACATTATGAACTCATATGAACCATTTGATCAAGTTTGGACCACAATTCCACAAGAAATCTGATCAGATCACCAAAAGGGTAAAATGGTCATTTTTAGGGTTTTGACTATACAAAGGCAATTTCTGATTTTTGACCTAGCCAATGGAAAATTGGGTTCAACCATGGACTCAAGGACTCAATGACATCATCTTGACCTATTCAACAAGTTCAAAAGATCCCAAATGCATTGGATTGACAGATGAATTTTTCAGTCAACTGATCAAAATTTGACTGTACACTGAAAAGTCAAACTTTGACTTCTTGGTCAAAATCAAGTGCCAAGGGTCATTTTTCATCAAGATATGTCAAAATATGAATTTGTTCATCAAGAAACCCATTTTTGCAAATTAGGGTTTAAAGTTGAAAAAATTTCATAACTTAGAATTTTTCTAAGTTATGAAATTTTCTTAATTTTTCCTAACTTTGCCCAACATTTTCACCATGATACAATAGGATTCAAACAAAACTCCCAACATGAAAGTTTCTTTCCTCCACAAAATCTACAACTTTTATTCACAAAGTTTTCTCAAAGAAGCTTGGATCTCAAGTTATTATTTTTGGAATAAGGGTCCCTAAAACATTTAACTTAGTGAAATTTTGCCCTAGTTTAGGCAGGATTTTGACCTATCTTCATGGCCATTTTCAAATAGTTCCACTTGGAATATTGTGATCGGTGGGAACGAGACTGACTATTTTTAATGCTGGTTCGCATTTGCGTTTGTTTCGCAAAGTGTCGCGGTAAGCAAGAGTCGCCACCGTCTTTTATTTTATCCAACAAGGGAAAGGACAAAAGCATAGAAAAATTCCTTTTCGAGATGTTTCTTGGGTTCGGGAGGTAGATTATAGAAAGGGAAGGTGTTAGCACCCTTTCTATCCGTGGTTATCCACGGGCTCTTAGGCACTTGCTCACTATGTTTTCAAAAGGTTTGCTTTTCTTTGTGATTGTGGTTTTGAACAGAGTTTTGTTTGAAACTTCACTTTAACTCTTGCTTATGTCCTCAAGAGTGTATGAAGTGTTTTTGAAAACTTTTTTCGAAAAGTGTAAGTGTGAAAAGTTTTTGTTTTGTTTTTTAAAAGGAGCAAGTACTTAAGAACCTCTACCTACTCAAAAAGGAATTAAACTGTGCAAATGTCCTTTAGACAGTGCTATCCCACTATTGAAGAGTAGGTAGCACCGTCATTGGAGTTTTCAGGTCAATTCGATTTTAGGGACGTGTGGTCACTAAAGCAACGTTAGGATGCTTTAGTGGTAATCCTAATGTCTTAGATCATTTTTATCGAGGCAACCATTTCGAGGCAACTTGTGATCTTGGGATAAAAGGACGACCTCTAAAACATCCTATACTTAATGACCACACTTGAGGCAACCAAGTGAGGTGTACCCTAAGAGTGCATGTGCAAGTGTGTCAAATTTTAGTTTATGTTATCTTTGTACATGTTATGGTGAGCTGTGGTTGATTTTAAATTAAGATAGATCTTGCATGCAATCCTAGTTAGCATACATCTAAGCAGTTAATATATGTACAGGAATTTAAAGTGCGAGAATTGTAAATCCTACGCTATTACAAGGCTTCGGGGAGGGGGATTATTTACATGTCCAAAATTGGGGAAGTAAAGCAGTAAAAGTAGAAGTCTTAATTTAAGCTATTACAAACCAATAAGCAGTTACAATAAAATAAGCGCGCATGAATCTGAAAATAAACTCTAAAAATCCTAAGAATAAAATCTTTTTCTTGTTTTATTTTATTTTGGGAAAAATAATCTAAATCTATTTAATTTTAGTTTTGGAAAAATGTTAAGATAATTAAAGGTTAATTAACAAAGTTAATTTAATAGAAAAAGAACTAGCCTAATGTTTTTGTGGTTTTTTGATTTTAATGTTAATTAAGAGGAAGTCTATGAAAACAAAAATAAAATACAAGGGGAATCCTTCGATCCAAGGAGAAAATGGGAGTTTCGACCAGGGAGAGAAATAGAAGCTTCGATCTAGAGGGGGTCAGGGTCCTTTCGATTAGGCCAAACAGCAAGGCGTGAGTAGCCTTCGATCCAGGGAAGAGGACTGTCTTTGATCATGGAGGTCATGGCTTTCGATCCAGGAATGAGATGCCTCCTTCGATCTAGCATGCTAATGGGTTTGATCCAGAGAAGGTGTCCTCCTTCGATCTGGGCTGTTATACCTGCAAAAGTATGTGAGCGAAATAAAATGCAGGGCCTGGGTATTGAACCCCAGCCCTTCGATCCTGCGCTTGCTGGGTCCCTTCAGGCTATGTCTGCAGCAAGTGTTAGCAAACGAAAAACATGACCTGGGTGCCAAACCCAGGCCTTTCAATCCTGTCTAGGATGGAAATCAAAGGCAACAACCAGTAATAATATGTTATGCAAATATGAGGTTGGATAGTTTACCCTTTCTTACCAGCAGATTGGACTTTTAATTTGGGCGTTTGCTGGATGTAGGCACCTCGATCTGGGCACTTCCTGGATGCAGGAACTTTCAATCTGGGCTTCTGGGCGTGGGCACCTTTGATCTGAAGGACTGCTTTGGCTCTTTGAGGAAATTTTTCTGTGTGTTCTCCTGCAGAGTTTTGTGTGTTTCGTTCTATGATTTTCCTCTGATTTTCGTGTAATTCGTGTGTTGTAATGTGCACTGGCCCTTGTATTTATAGGGGTGTGAAGGTGCAGTATGGCAAGGGACAACCATTAAACATACCATTAAAGACATGAGACAAGAATAAAACACATTAAATAATTTCCTTTTTTGAAACATGTGTGTCTCTTGAATGAACCTGGACGCTTTTGACTTGAGTGCCCTCTTGATGACCTCCTTCGAATAGGGCTGATGGCACCCTTCGAATGCTCCCTTTCGAATGGGCTGATGACCTCCTTCGAATGATTTTCGAAAGCTTCTTCGAATGGACCCTTTGAATGCCTCTTCGAATGGACTTTTGGAATTCCAATCGAAGGACACTGTTATAATGCCAATCGAAATACTTGTCCATAATGCCAATCGAAAGGCTCCTTCATAATGCCAATCGAAATGCTTCTTCAGAGTGCCAATCGAAATGCTCCTTCAGAATGCCAATCGAAGTGCTCCTTCAGAATGCCATCGAAGGGTCTTAAAGAATGGCAATCGAAATGCTTAAAGCACCACTCAAAATTTTCTTTTCCTTAGGCAAGGGTTTGTGATCAACCATGCAGGGGGAAGACTTTGGAAAACATGAGAGGGCAAATTTTGGGTGCAACAAATATCAAGTTGAATTTCAAAGATGGATTGTAGAGCATGTTGCAAGATTTCCAAATGTCCAAGAACTCCTCAACACATTTGTGGTTAGAGAGAATCGAAGGCTTGAAGTTGGCAAAAACTCACTTTTCATTCATGGCATATTCATGTTCATACAAGTTACAATTTCAAGTCAGCATGCTTTGCACTAGATTACAGGCCTCTAAACCATTCCACACTCAATAATTTAATGCAAATCCATTCGTCTAAGACATTGTTTTGGTCATTAGGACATTGTACACAAAATTAATCCTAAGTAGAAAAAGGTACATTTCCATTTTTGCTTAAATGTGCTTTATGTCAAAACTAAA